>PPHD01020297.1:0-13711 GCA_002909625.1 Bambusicola thoracicus
AGGAGTGGCTGAAAGAGCTGGGATTGTTCAGTCTAGAGAAGAGGAGACTCAGGGGAGACCTTATTGGTCTCTATACCTACCTGAAGGGAGGTTGTAGTGAGCTGGGTGTCAGCCTCTTCTCTCGTGTGACTAGTGATCGGACTAGAGGGAATGGCTTCAAGCTGCGCCAGGGAAGGTTCATGCTGGATGTTAGGAAGTACTAATTCTCTGAAAGGGTGGTCAGGCACTGGAATGGGCTGACCAGGGAGGTGGTGGAGTCACTGACCCTGGAGGTGCTTAAGGAACATTTGGACGTTGTGTTGAGGGACATGGTTTAATGAGAACTATTGGTGATGGGTGGATGGTTGGACTGGGTGATCCTGTGGGTCTTTCCCAACCTTGATGATTCTATGATTCTATTTTATTTTTTATATTTTTATTCTTCCCAGCCTGTCTGGAAATGAGTAGTACTGACCACTTATCTAGATGTACTGTGCTTTTGAACTTTGATTTCTTATCACGCTTTAGGTGGACGCTCCTTGTTTCATATCCTGAAAGTCTGTAGGCTGAGAGAAACAATAGATTCAATACGTGTAGTTTGTTCATGTCATGATTTCTGTCTTGCAATTTATTTTGATCTAACATCAATGAAATCATGTCCAGACAGGAACTCAAAGACTGTGGACAGAGGAGCTGGTACTGGCATTTCAAACTGTACCCTATCCAAGAGATAGGATATAAAACCACTAGTGTGTTTATGTTATTGGAGTTTATCAGTCAATAACTTGGAGATTAATCAATTGTCTGCTTTGAGAAAATGCAGAAACTTACCATACTTGCTTCGGAAGTGAATATGTTAAGACACATATCATAACTACAGTTTCAGTTATCATGACAGAGGATTTAAAATATCCAGTTATTTGATTAATATCAGCCTCTGTATGGTCACAACCACCCTCTTGTTAATGGGACGAGCTGCGGGAATGGGAATTGCCACTTGATTTGTTCTAGAGCTGCAGGCTGGCTGCCCAAATGCACTTGTAACTTAACCAGAGGGAAAAAAATACTTCAGTTATGCACAACCGTGAGCCCAGAGCATTACCCTTGTTTTTAGTATCATCTAGAAACCGGATTGGGCAAGTGATCAAAAAAGGAAACTATAACTTATAGAAATGACCTGATATTTTGATAGAGCTCATTTGCACGTTAAGATTACAAATAAACACAAGTTAGATTTTATGTATGTTGTTGTTCTAAAATTGTAACAGCTGAATGATCTATTTTCTGGATTTTTTTTATTTTTTGTATTGGCTGTCAATGCCTTGAGTTTTGTTCACTTCTAAAAATGCTAAAGGACATGTTTCCCTAATAGTCTTTTTTGGCCAAGTTTGCTAGAGTGAAGCCTCTCATCTAGAAGTCTGGTCCTTCTCCTGTATAAATTTTCCCATAACTGCAATATGTACAATCTGAATTAAAAAGCACAAATGATAGAGTTATAATACAAACCCTATGGAATCCTTATAAATAAGGATGAGCAATTAGAAATCAAAGATATTAAAGGTAACTTGTTCACTGTAAGCTGCTACTTAGTGTTTTTGTCTATAAAACTTCACTGGGGAGGAGAAGCAATGCAGGAAACACCCTCTCATTATCTGTTTTGAGGCCTTTTATTATTTAAACGATTCATGGTCATATTATAAACTGTCACTTTTGCCTCTTCACTCTGCCTTTGCCTTCTGTTCTATTGCAGTATTTCCTTCCTGTCCATGACATCATCTTAACCCTCAATAGGGAAAGGGGAAAAAGAGACAGAGAGAAAGGGGAAAAAAAAACAAAACAAAATAAAAAAACCAAAACAACAACAAAAAAAACCAATACAAAAACCCCACAATCTCCCCCCTTTCTTGGCAACTGAAATACCTTTAAGTGTAACATAATTACCATCTCTCTGCCCTTTCTCCCCCCGCTGGGACTATTCAGCAAACCCTGCAACATACACTTAAATCTTCAACTTCTTAGAGACACTACACACAGATGGGAAAGATTTGATTAAAATTACAGTGCTTTAGGTTCAACTTCACCTATTAAGAAAAAAGAAAAAAAAAAAAGGATTTGGTGCTGGACTTTTTTCCCTGAGAAATAACTAGGCCACAGTAATTACAGACAGAGCCCTGCTGTGCACCATGAATAGGATCCCTGGGGTGGTATTTTCCTGTTACCTGTCTATGTAGGGCTGTTGACATCAACATGAATGATAACTATGCCAGGTTCTTTTTTGTGTATGTTTTGTTTTATTTTTTTATTATTATTATTTTTCTTTTTATGCTTTAGAAATATAAAGGCAAGAGAAAAGAAATGAAATAAGTTATAAGTGTTGTGATTTACATCCTTCTTCTGTCAAGGATGCTTTTATGCACTTTCCCGTACATTTGTGTGATTTTTCTTAAATTATTTTTCTTGAAGTTAGATTTTTAGCCTTCATACAACGAAGAGACCAAAGTAACGTCGTTGGCCAGTGCAGAACATTGGGCATTGTGGAAGTCTAAATGTTGCCGCTTTTCCCATGCCCAAATTAGGAGCTTTTGTTTTTGAGCATAGGTCCACTTTAAGACAATTGACTCTTACAATCAGCTGCTGTCCCCCAAATTAATTTTATTTTCATGTCAAGCCATATTAAGCATTAAAAGCTGCTTATTTTTATTGTTTGAGCTTATCAAAATCCTGAACTGTCCAGCAGAACTTCTACTCTCTACTACACTGCATTGGTGATATGGAGACTAGCATTTTAGCTGATGGCATATTCCAGGATTTGGACATTAGAAATTGTGTTAGAAGAGAATATCTAAATAAGAAATGTAAGGACATGGCAGTAAGCAACTTGTCAGTATGTTAGAATAGGGCAAATGAAAAATAGTGGAAGACTAGAGTGAACTCTGCCTGTAACTGCGAGAATGTATATGAGAATAAAATGGAATTGTGAAGATCTACTTTTTGGAACCTTTAAAAAAGTGTAGAAAGTTTAAGACTTAGAAAAAAGAATAGCAGTAGGAGATGGAAAAGGATACACGCAAAATTTGTTGGAAGAAGCAGATAAAAGGCAGTGAGGAAAAAATCCTTGCCTTAGCCCTTTTTACTCCATCTTTGTCTGTGAATCACTAAAATGTGTCCAAACTGAACAACAGGAAGTCTTACCAATGAGTTTTGGACCCACGTAAGTCAAAGAACCTCATAGCTTGGGAGTCTGAGGAAAAGGCAAGGTAAATGAATCTTTGTTCAGCTAACTCTTGAATGATATTTACCTTGAAATTGACTACTGTTGGCCAATGCAGCCCTGAAAGAGCCTTTCTGAAAATCACAACTAGAGTTAGTGCTAGTTTCTCAGGATTATCTGGGAGATGAAATCTGTTCCCCAACAGATAATCTTCATTATAACTCAGGAGGGTCTTGAAATAGAAGAGAATAAGGTTGGTACAGCAGCAAAGTAATTGTCTTTTGTGAATATCAAGGAAAAATATAGGTTTAAGGAGGGATCTGTACACTGAAAAGTCTCTGAGAATATTAATAGGCAACTGATTCATAACAGGATATTATCTAGAGAAGTAATCTCACACAATGAATTGATCAGAAGTGGGAGCTAATAAATTGCTACTGATTGAGAAGTGGCACGTAGGCTCTGCTGGTCCATGGAATTATGTAGTAACATGGAGCCAGACAAAGGGATAGAGAAAGAGGAATGACACAAAACAAAAGCCTGAGAAAATAACCCTTGAGAGAATGATCTTTGCAGGATTGTGAATGCATAGGAACAAGGGATAACTGCATTTGTTGAGAAGTGAGAAAAGGGTCTTACAGATCTCTAGATGAGAGGTAGGTGCCTGGATATGTTGCTTAAGTAAAGGGGATTCAGAAAGAATCTCAGCAAGACTTTGACTGTGAGGGCCTAGATGAAGCACTCTGAACTGAATAGGATTCTGAATTTATGGACTTGAGTGACAGATAGGCTGTGGATATTGTCCACAGTGCATGAGAAGAGTAAGGAGAAGCTCTGTCTTCTGCATGTGAAGTTTGAGCTGACAAACTGGCATCTGCGAAGAGATGTGTGAGAGAAAGAGGCTTAGATGTTCCTTTCGACAGAAAAAGAGAGGCAGGTAATAGAATTAGAGCAATGCACGAGATATCTGTGAAAAGAAGCTAAGTTCTTACAGCTCAGCTGTGAAGGAACGCTGTTGGCTGACTTCAACAATCCAGTGCTGAAAAAGCTGACCTTGTTTTTAGTTTTTGTTTGCCCAAGTCATGTTAAAGATGAGTTCTGCTATTATAATAACAAGCTAAAATAAAGACCAGATGATTGGATAGTTATGAGACATGAAGTATCAGGAGTTTAAGAATAAAACTGGTGATGCTTGAATAAACAGGTGATCTGTGAAACTCCAGTGCCTTCCAGGAACGCCACTTCAATGGAGGCTTGAAGGGCATGAAGGGCTATTTGGGTGAGGCTTAGTTACCCTCTACATATCTCTGGGGACAGGAGACAGCTTATTTGTAGCCTTTTGGTAGTTTAAGGAGACTTATGAGAAAAATGGAGAGAAACTTAAAAACTGCATACTGTGATAGGACTAAAGGATATGGTTTTAAAATGAAAGAGGAGAAATACGAATTAGATATAAAGAATAAATTCTTCACTGTGAGGGTGGTGAAGTGCTTGAAACAGTTTGCCCAAAGAAGCAGTGTGCACTCTAGTCCTGGAGGAGTTCTAGGTCAAATTGGATGGGGCTTTGAGCAACCTGATCTGGTAGGAGATGTCTCTGTCCATGGCAGGAGGCTTTAACTAGGTAATCTATGGATGTCCTTTCCAACCCAAAGTGTTCTATGATTATAATTACTGAAGGGAAGGTCAGAAGACCCTTGCTTGGAAGTCTCATGTGAACTCACTTCCAGGCACTTTGAGCTATTCCTCCTTTCTCACTTGGAGAAGCTATGAGTCTAATTTATGCAGTGCTATGTTTTGCTTATGAGTCTCATTCTCAGTGCTGTTTTTTTTTTTTTTTTGCATTCCCTCATGCAATCTTATTTACCAGTTTGTTTTCCTATTTATTGTCCTGAGCCCTCATTCTTCTGTAGTGTCTTTGTGCCATTTTCTGCCTCTTATCGGGTTATCTTTGGTTCCTCATTTGCTACAGTGGTTATCCCTGTCTTTGTCAATTAATGCTGTATCAGGCTCTGAAGTCCAGAGATGGAGTTGAGCACTGTAAAGGCAGGGCAGAGCTGTTTTCTGCCTCTTTGTTAGTTGAAAGATGGGCTTATGGACTTCTGCAGGACAAGACTACTCTCCTTCCTCCCTCTTTGATGGCTCTGTCCATCTTTCCTGTCTCAATTTGAGGACAGCTTTTAAATGTGCCTGGAAGTTTTTAGATATCCTTCTTAGTACTTGTTTATTCCCCCACTCCTGGCCACATGTGAAGCATAACCCTTCATGTCATAGCTTGCCCTCCTTACTGATGAAAACTATCTTGGCTCACAAGACATCTCATTTGATAGAAAGCCTTCAGCACAGTCAAGATGCTTTTCATCTGCTCAGCTACTTTGGTATTTTTTTTTTGCAAGGAATTTGCTTACCAAGGCTGGGCTTTCCCAAGCACTCTTGCAGCTCTGATGACAATAGGATTTGTGTACACTGTAGAGTGATGCAGAGCTGATCCAGTCGTATTTAGTTCACATTAATCACATCCTTTTACTCAGAACAGTATAGCTCTGATCTAAACCAATTAAGGTTGTGATGTTTAGACAAAGAGATTAATATAGCCCAGAAAAGTATAAGCTTTATCGATAGAAATGTTGTAAGATAATGAGTTTTATTCAGTGGGTTGGATCTGTGGAAAGGTGTGTTTTGGATGTAGACATCTAATTGTACATACTAAATCAGCTGGAGAATAAGCTTTTGTTGTCAGACAGGTTTCAGCTGCATACATATAGATATAAAAGTGAAATGATCTCAGTTTAGAGTTGATGCTTGAGAACGTGCCGGGAACGCAGGATGGGACCCACTGAATGAAGGAATAGACTAATGAGTAGAACAGTAACAATATCTTAGTTTGTATTTAAAAGTATGTACTTTTTCCTTCATGACTTGTGTGGCCTAAAAAAAACCCTACAAACAACTGCAAAACTTTTTTCGATCTCTAAAGTTATACTGAAAACACACATTCTCTTCTTCATTTCTAACTGCATTACAGCCTCACCATGAACAAATTCCTGGACAGTTTAGGAAATCATTCTTAGATCAGGGAACAGATGAACCAGTTGAAATTACGTTTATACCATGACATACATATGATGCCTGACAAAAATTGGTATTGGATCAGTTACAGATTTGAATTTAATAATTTAATAATAATTTAATAATTTAATCCATTATTTTGAGTTAAGTAGATACTAATTAGATGTTAGTTCAGTAGATACTAAATCTGTGTTATAATTCAAACAGCCAAAGTGTTAAGAACATGACCTGTTTTGAATGAAGCTTCATTGATTGTTAGGTCAGTATTATTTGGATTATCGTGAGTATCCCAGAAGCTGAATTTAAAGTCAAGCAATTAATTTCCTAGGTCTTAATTCTGTGTTCAACAGGCATAGAACTGGAAAAAACACTGTGCTCTGGTACCTGTGCTCCCCTGGGGAAAGGGAAGAGCTGGAAGAAGTGAGACGATGACAGGAGATTACAGGAAATTAAATTTATTCCAGGTTGCAGGAAAATACAGGAAATTCCTGGTATCCCTACTGGTTTGAGCCTCATAGCTATTCAAGAAAGCTTTATCAACCAGGCATCTGTAAATAAAAACTCATCTTAGATATATATTTTCTAGTGTGCTTGTCTGCTGTCATAGCCAGCCTTCACTGATTCAGAACAAGGCAGTTCTCTTCTGCTGCAGAGTACTTGTGTGTTTAGAAGAAATAAATCTTTCCTGACCAACTGAAGCCATGAAGTATGGGTTTTGATATTACTGCTTGTCCAAATGCAGAATATGTAGTAATTTAAAAGAACTCCTTTATGGATCACACAGATATACTGCCTGAAACAAAAGTCACCTCCTGAATTCTACTCTGCATCCCCACTGGGATTTAAGATCTTGTCTATGTACTTTGCTCAGCAATGGTTATTTTCCATTTAAAATTTCCTGCAGCTGACTCAGAACACTTCCCCCCCATCAGAGCACTGATGCTCATGGCCTCAGGGCTCTCCCCACCCTGCCTACAGCCCAGGACCCCATTTCAGCTGTCAGTCCCTTACTCAGCAAGGCTACAGCAGCACTTATCGGAAGTTCCCCACAACCCTGCCCTGCTTGTCAATGGGCCCTGCTAAACCAGGCCCACATATGCACTTGTGTCTTGTCCTTTCTCTGTCCCCACAGTGGTTCCCAATGCCCGGGGCTGAAGCTGTCTTGACTGCTCCTGGCTGCTCTTCTCCCAGCTGGAGCCAGGCAATGCAGCCTTGAGTTATAGGCTTCCAGTCCTGAGGAATCAGCGTGTCTTGCTGTATCCTTAACTTGCCTCCCACATGCCTAATATTTGAGGCACTTCTATTCAATGAACCTGTGAAATACACAGTCAATATTTGTTCTACTGGCCAGATCAAACTGGGGGCTTTGCTCCATCTATCCTCTTATGATTCCTAAAGGGAGCACTCCGTATTCAGGATTGTCATCTTTCATGCACATCATAAAATATCTTATGTTGTGATGGTTGCAGACTTTGCAAAACCATCTTAATTAGTTTTGGTCGGATCTGTGCTCAAAGGACTTTCCTTTCCTCACAATCTCTGTGATACGACTGCTAGTCATGGGGGATTCGACAGTCCAGGTTGGGCCTTGTTGAGCTGGTGGGAGCTGTGTTGCTGTAGTTGTCATCCAAATCATCTGAACTCCTTGATGAACATCTTAGTGAGGAGAGAAAAAATCTCAAGTGATCTTTCCATTTGTTCAGTATGTAGTTTGTTTTTTTCCTGGTATTCTGCCATTTACTGGGAGCAATCACATTATCATTCTATCTCCTGGGTTATTACAGTGCTGAGTTCCTGATCATTCACTATTAATTCTCTTGGCTGTACTACAGTTGCTTCTTTGAACTGCTGTTCACCATCAGTGGTACACAAGCAGGTCAATAACAATCCATTGCTTTACAAATAAAAACACGAATTTTTGCAGATCAGATGTATTAATTGAGTTGGTACTAAGAGCAAAAAGTCCTGCGAATCTCTACATTTTTGCTGATGAAGTATAACCTGGTAAATTTGAATCTGATTTGTGCCTATATAACGAGCTTAACTCAAGGGAAGACTAAGTTTGTTTGAATGCAGTGCTTCATGACTTTCAGTGCTAAGATCTTATGCAGCTGGCTTCAGTATAAAAATAGTATGAATCTGTTTTAAATTAAATGTAGAAGTTTTTGCACAACTTTATGCAAAATAACTTTTTATAGTGCAGTGATTCTGTACAGTTTACTCTGTAACAGTGCTTTCAGGTAAGAGCTTAAAATTGGAGGTCATATTTGCTCCTTATGAATATTAAATATCCCAGGATTGTTTTCATAATCATGTGAATTCATTGTATGCCCTTGAGCAGAGCTATCTTTCCTCCAGTACTGGGTAGCTCTACACCTCTGTGCAATCCCAATCAAAGGAACATCTATAAGGTGACACAATGCTTTGAGACAGTCAAATTAGAGGCACACTATAAATGTACAAGAGTATATCTGGAAAGTCGAAAACCCATTGCAAATGCTCTTATGGTGCATAAATTTCTTTGATTCTGCGTACACTCTCTTTACCCTTTTTGTATGTAAAGGGACTCTACATGCATGGACTTGTCACTGCTTGTGAGCTGGATAAGGAGACATATAGTACAGTTCCAATTTTCCCCTATCCCATTCCCAGGAAGGATTAACCCTGGCTTCCAGGGTTAGTTTTTGGTGAAAAGTGGGATTGTACTGGGATACTCTTATTTTTGTAGTCCTGTAGGGGATTTGGATTTCATTCTGTGGTTGCTTTTAGTAGAAGCTGGGCTAACAGGGAATCCAACTCTTTCAGTCCATGTGCTACAAAAGATTTTGCCCTGGGAGCTGGTTGAACTTCCCACTTTACCTGCAAATATACAGAGATGTCACCGTGAATTAAAAGGAAAACGAATTCCCCAGTTTCCATCCTATAAACATTCATCAAGAAGAGTGTTGACCCAGTAATTATCTCATTCTTTAAACATCTATTTCCTGCAGTCATTCTTGCTCCTCTTCTCATCCTAGTGCCCTTTAGCCCTGAGTCACAAGAATTGGGTCTAGTTTGGCCTGACTCTGGAGCCACCATCTGAGGAATTCTGAGGCCATGTTGAAGATTAGGTTGGATATCAGGAACAGTTTCTTCACCAGGGGGGTGGTGGGCATGGAACAGCCTCCCCAGGGTCATGGCACCAAGCTGCTCAAGTTCAAGAAGCGCTTGGTCACTGTTCTCAGACATGTGGTTTGATTTTTTGGGTGTTCTTGTGTGGAGTCAGGAGCTGGACTTGATGATCATTATGGATCTTTTTCAACTCAGGATATTCTGTTGTTTTATGATACTTTTAAATAGAAGTTAAAAGATTCTACTGGTTCAGCGTAAGGCTATTTCTTTATCTTCTTTCTTGAATGGGATGGTAGGGAGGGAAAATGCAGAATCATTTTCATTGCAGAAGCAATTAAAGATCCTTTTTTGCGTCATAATTTGTTTGTAAAATGTAGAGACTGATACTGTTTGGCAATGGATTAAGCAGGCTGTGGACAGAATATTTGTGACTGTATCTTAGATGATATCTTCAGATCTCTGCATCACAGGAGGTTTTGCAAAACTGACTAAAAACATCTTTTAGGAGATATTAATGTAAACACGTGTAGATAGTGGCTATGTGCATAAATTTGTCTCGTCTCCTCTCTGCTAACTGAACCTACTACTTGTGACATATTAGCATGCATTTTGTTTGTATACAGTCAGCTGCCTATGAACATATACATACATACACACACACACATATATATATATATACATACACAGAAAGTATTTGGTAGCTTTGCGACCTTGAGATATGAGTCATTCATCATTGACTAGTCTGAGAATACACATCCTGGTATGTTTTATTCATAACCTTATATGTGTGTGTAAATATACACATACATGCAAGTAAATATTCATTTTGTACATATTACACATTATAACGAGTGTGACTTATAATTTGAAAAATGAAAGCCACTGAGAGAAAATCTTACAAGTGAATACTATTTTCTCCTTTGATATCTTTCCAAATTGATGTTTCCATCTCATTGTTTTTGTATTTGTTTTTAACTTTATCTAAAAGATTTTAAAATGGGGTATTATTTAACAAAGAAGAAAACTTTACCACTTTCTCATGTAAAGCTAATGTGACAATAAAACTGTCAACAAGGAGGCAAGATCAGTCTCACAAAAATCTTGAAACCTCTAAGTGGAATTTGCATAAAATAGTTCTGGTATTATTATTCACTGTTCTTTCAGTGACAGATATGTCAAGGCCTTAAAACCTAAAAGAACAATTATGCTATTGTATCTCTCGGAGGATTCAAGGGGTGTGTCTTTGGTGAAAAAGTGCTATTAGAGCTTTGAAAAGCAGTAAAAAGACAGCCCAAGGGGCTCTTTAGCTAGTCATTTTAAAAAGAATGCCTGGGCTTTAAGTGTCTTAAAGTACATTTATTCAACTCTTAGTTTGTGCTTTAAAAAAAAACCTGCTAATAATTAATGGCTGTAACATTTTTTTTTTTTTAACATTTGCATTAGCTATAAATAAAAACTCTTGATAAAACCATTATTGATTAACTTAAGCTGTGATTCTCTTGTGAATGCTTCTGTATTTCTGTCAAGCACATTGCAAATAATTATATATAAGCTTTTTGGTTAAGCTAATATTGAGGAAATCATCGAACAATTATAGACCAAAACAGGAACTAATCAGTAAATCCATTACTTGAACAAGCTAGCTTAACATAACATGTCTGACATTAAAAATGAGGGATTGATAAGTAATGTATCATTACAGCTGGATGTGCCATAAAAGTCAGCAATCCAAATGTAATTTTATATTAAACCTGTTCATGGTTTTAGCTGTAGACTTTTTGGAGTCTGGGTAAAAATACATAATTTGAAGTTCTGGCTGGAGAACGAGTTGGAGCAAGGCTGGAAAGTAAAAAACAGGACAAAACAAAAACTACTGAGCAAAGAGAGAAAATGTAAAATAAGTATAAAAAATGGATTGGACTCAACAATATGAAGCAAAGAGACATCAAAAAGAATTTAAATAGAGAAAATCAAGACCTGAATTAGCAAACTTTAATTGTTGCAGACACTAGCCAGATAATAAATGTAGTTGAGAGTAAGACCAAATATGGCATGAAATTAATTTATTTCATACAGTTTGCTGTAGAACAGTGTAATTATGAGCTTGGCAGCCAGGTGCTGCATTGGCCAGAGACCAGGTTAATATACAGTATTTGATTATAAAATGATTTATTATAAATATGGTAGGTCTAGCTCTTTCTTATCAGGATTGTCATATATCAACATAAATAAATGAGGAGAAAGTGCTGGCCTTACCCAGCTATTTTTGTTATAAAAGCAAAAATTGTTATTACATATAGAGCTCAGTGAAGTGAGGTTCTGTTCCCCCAGTAATATGTGCATGAACAGCTGCTGGAGATACATAGAAACTCTTCAGAGTTTAAAACAGAGAAACAAAAGGAAATTATTATGCTTTCAACTTCATAAGAAACAGAATACACCAATCACAGAATCATAAAACCCAGAGTAAATCTAGCTATTTGGAAATATTAAGCTGCAAAGTTTTTAATAGTGACCACTTCAACAGAGCAAGTGATGAGAAAGTTTGATGAAGTATATATATGAGGTTATTTCCATATAATTTCTATTTTGCTGTGCCAGTATTCAGGTAAAGCTGACAGCAATTGATATCTGATTCTGGATCTATATTTTATACAATATTCACTTAGTGTTTAAGTACCTATTCTAATTAAACTCAGTATGAATCTTGCAAGACATAGCACACTGTTATGCAGGACTTGGATTCTGGACTATACAGTTCATTTTATATTTGCACCAATGGAAGTTTTGTCATCTTACAGATGTGTGGAATTGGGGCTTGCTTCTGTTTTGTGATTTTGGTCACATGTTTGCAGTATGCATTCGGGCACGTATTTGTGCATAGATAAATAAGCAGAGCTATGCTGCTGTATCAGAACTTAATTTATTGCGACATTCTGATGCTGGCACTTGGGCCAACATGCATTTTATCACACTATTAGGTGATTTAGGATTCTGCAAAAATATATTATGCAAGTGTGGATGGATAGCGCTTTATAAACATAAGACTGAACCTCTTATCTGTCCTTGAATTTTAGGATTGTCATTGACTTTGCATGAAAAATTCTCCCTAGCCTTCCTCAATGTACAGTTGTGTTGTCTTTTGAAGATTAGGATTTATAAAGCAGAACATAATTGTCAGATTTTAAAATATAGTTAGGCTTTCTCTATAGCTGCATTCTTTGTTAAAAGCTGCTTAAATTCCCATATATTTAATGATGTCTTTTTAATGACTTTTCCTGATTTAAACCCTTTCTCCATAATTTCATTTTTCTTCTCCTTTTCTTTTTGTCCCCTGCTAATGTAAGAGCATCTTGACAGGACCATATTTAATTAAGGAAACAGGCCAAATTCTGCCCGCACTTAGAAACCATTCAGTTTCAAAGCTGATGGGCAGTGTGATGGTGAAGGCTGAGGTGGTGTTTGTCTTGCTGATAGATTCTGTGAAGCAATGAGTGTTTAAGCACAGATCTTGCTCTGCAAAACCCTGGTGGACAGGCAGGAAGAGAAGCACTTGCAGTTTTTGCTCTGAATGCTTTAGGCAAAACTAGCCTTATAATCCCCATTTCTACCCTAGTGTTCTTATCAGCCTTCACCGTGCTTTTTCATGTAGGCATTTTATCAGAAGAATGTACTGACAAGGAATTTTAAAAGAAAAATAGGGCAGTGGCCTTGCTATTTGGCTAAAAAGGGTAGCAAGGAAGAGACCATTATTAGTTTGACAGAGAAATAGGGAGTCAACTGTCAAAGCTGGAACTGCTGACAGGGTGGTGGGGAGGAGATGCAGTAAGGGTCAACCTGAATAAATAAGCAGAGAATAGGCTCTGAAATGGGGGAAATGAGCTAAAATGTCATAATCAAGGGATTGATGGATTCAAGGTGTCAGAAAGGCATGTTGGGCCAGAATTAAAGGGAAGGCAGATGTTCCTTAGTTGTAGAGGACTGTAGAGAGAAGTGATATGAATATGTGGGAGTGTAGGAAGGAAAAGTTGTAGTGAAGGAGGTTATTAGGGTAAAAGAGGAAGATAAGGGCCTGACAAGTGCTTTAGAGCAATGGTCTGAAAGACACATTTGACTATTGAAGGTGTAAGAAGAAATGGCAGTATTTGGTTATGTTCTCAGGGAGTAAAAATGAACAGAGAGAAACCGAAAAACCTATCAAAGCTGTAGGCCTGGCCAAGAGAAAGGATTGTGATTTTTATTATATACAGTGAATGATGTCAATGTGAGAGCCACTCAGAATAGCATTTCTGAAAATTAACAGTGCTAATGGGCTTACAGTCATGTGCTTGGAGATGTTGGCCT
>PPHD01020298.1:0-13711 GCA_002909625.1 Bambusicola thoracicus
GTATAAAAGCTGTCAATTAGGCTCCGATTCCTGATTAGGGCTCTGCATGCACGTCTGTGTTCAGGCATGTCCAGTCCGATGATTATTGTGAGCCAGTCTGGTGCCATTGCCATGCTCCGGGGCCTCACTAAGGCTCTGTCTTCTCTGCCTTACTCACTCCTTGCTCCTCTGAATTTCACTCCCCAAACTTGTTTTTGCATCTTGCAACAACTGTTGCTGTGTTTATGAACTCAAGTACAGCACAGAACGATAGCACATGGGAGAGACAAATGCCTCTTGCCTTGAGACAAAGCTCTAACTCTGCAAGAACATGAAAAAAAGACCTTCAAAGTCATTAAGAGCATTCAGTCTTGTAAAGTATGCCAGGTATTTTTTAGATTCCTCAAGTTCTTCCAGTTTTCTAGCATACACAGAAACATAAATATCCAAATTGACATCGGTGGTCAGTTTTCCTGACTGCTGTGGTACAATGTGAGATATGCCTGGCCAAAAGAGGCTATTATATTCATACAAGCAATAGACGCTGGTCTCAAACTTGTGGACATCAAAGAGAGAGTGAGCTTAGTCTAACACCAATTAGAACCATAGCATTCCCAATTTTATTGGAGATAGTGGTTAAAACTCTTAATGACATCTATCAGAGATAGCAGTGGATCAAAATTTAGTCTTTATTAGAAAATAAGCAGACAATGAGAGAGGTGGAAACACCAGATTTAATTATAACTATTCAATGTCAGAAGTATTACCTTCAAAAAGAGTCTGTGTATGAGTAACTACAGGAGTTTAACATGTAGGTCGCTGGAAAAGGGAATAACAGTCTAGATGCAGCACAATTCTCTTTTAATTAACTGCATTTCTCTTCAGACTTTCCACACTCATCTTTTTCTACTCTTTGATATAAACTGTTTATTTTCTTGTCTAATGAGTTTTCTGAGCTGAAAATTCCAAGACTGCTATAATTAGGCTTTGCAATAAAAGGCAACTGAAAACTTTTATTCTTAATACACTTTTAATACTTTAATGGAAACTGTGACATTGATTAGATAAAATAGGTTTGAATAAAAGTTCTTTAAAATGTGATGTTTCAATTACCAAAAGGTATCCTATGGTTTATCAGTTCTTGTCACACTGCTGCAGAAATGAAGCACAATTTGAGATGAATGTTTGAAGACTTTATGGACTCTCTTTTCCTCCTCCAACCCTTCACAACAGCCTATGGCATGGCAACATGTCCAGCTCTGGATCTTAATGGCAACTGATTTGCATTTACAGGAAATCAGTTTTGTGTTGGGGGCACCAAACTTTTGCTCAAGTTACTCTTTAAGTAAGCCTGTCATAGTGCCGATCACCTGTGATACCGAAATCCTATTGGCAAGCCACAGAGGAGCCAGAACACGATTGCTCAGCTCTGTCTGCCTTTTCTGATTCAAAGGTCATTAAACCCTAGCAACAGCTTCAAACACTGATAAACAGTGCCCTCCCTTTCATCATCACTCCATCTCTGGTCCATGCGGTAGTGACGCTGCCTTCTGAAGTTGCTGCACAAGGAGGGTGTTCTGGGTGACCTACTTTCCAGAGGGATTTGAGGAAGTAGAGCCGGGACCTCCAGAGATGAAGGAGCACAAGAGAAACAGCCGAGCTTCTTGTGGTCCTTTCCCACCCATGTCAAAACTGTCAGCATGGAATTCAGGAGGATGTTGACAGAGCAATAGGCTTCACAGACCTTGGAGGGCAGCTTGGAGGCAGTGCCAGCAAAAAGGCTGAAGGAATGGCTCTGAACATGAGCTTTGAAGCTCCTTTGCTCAAAGCTGAAGAAGGAGACAGCAGTGATGGAGAAGGCTGCTTAAAAAGCTACATCCTAGGTAAAACAGGTTCCTTCTACTTATTTAAGGAAATGAAAAGGTGTGTTCCTGGACAGCAATGAAAACTGTAACTAGAAGGAGGACTCCAAGAAGAGAAAAAATGTTATCATGAACTCCTTTAGGATTATCTTTTTATGGTGGAATGGGCTATGTTCAGATGAATACACATTTTAATGCATCCTGGAGAAGTCCATGTATGACTGAATTAAACTCAGATAAAATTAAAATGTATCAATAATATCAAATTACTGGATGTAATTTCTCAGGGCTTTGAATTGTATATATCTGGACATCAAAGAATAAAGTTTGCATTTGTATCCTAGTGGCATTTCCTCTAACACTGTTCTTAGCTTACATTTGCAGCTCCTGTAATTTCTGGATTTTTTCATTATGATATCTCTTTTTTCTTGGGGGAGAACTCACATCTTTTATTCCCAGACTTTCAGTAATATGAATTTCTAGCAGTCCTTCATTTGTTGTTATCTGTATCATCCACGCTTTGCCCACTTTAATGATAGTAAGAACGACAATAGAGAGGGTAGATTAAGGTTAAATGTAAGGAAGAAATTCTTCACAGCAGTGAGATGCTGGCACAGCTGCCCAGAGAAGCTGTGGTACCCCATCCTTGGAGGTGCTCAAAGCCAGGTTGGATGGGGCCCTGGGCAGCCTGAGCTGCTGGGTGGTGAAAGTGGACTAAGTAACAGTTAACTGCCATTAACTATTCAAACTTGTTGAAAAATTACAATAATAAACCACAGATGCAGGAGGACACATCCTCAGCAAGAGAGGGGAAAGCTGAAGAGTAGCTGCAATGTAGATTTTAGGAAAATAGAAGACTGATTACAAAGCACAAGAAAAGTGAGCCTAGCTTGAAATTTCCTCACAATAGAAGAGTTGACAGCGGTTTACATGATTTAGAGCTACCTGTGAGTACCACTTGAAAGTAAAAATCCTTTCCCCAAAATTTAACACATTTTGCTTCTGAGGGTGGTTCTCATGCTGTTCCTTTGTGAGCTGCATCTGAATATCTGCTAAGTGCATCTGTTCAATCATTTTGCACGGTTGTCAGATGCAGTGAGATAAGGCATGGAGCATAAGGTTTCTTCCTAAGAGATAGCATTCAGTGGCTCTGCCAGTGGAGTTCTGCTCATTGTAGAATGTGGTGCAGATTGAATATTTCTTGGTGAAGAATGTGGCTAAAAATGTCTGATAAATTGAGTCAACTGCATCATCTGGGGTTTGGGATCTAAAGTCTCAGATTCTTGCTCACTTGTTATGGTTTAATCTGAAGATCTCTGTGCTGTTTTGGACTGCAAAGTACATTTTATTCATCTTAAATATCAAGATATTTTTGAAGCAAGTATCTTGAAAAATCATCATCTGCAGAGGACAGTAAGAATTAGTAAGAATTCCACAGAGAAAGACATCCTTATTACAGTTGCAGGATTTCACTTTGCCTTGATGTCTAGGGGAATTTAGATAAGAATTATAAATTCATCTGGCCTTATTCAAAGCTCTCAGCTTGCTGCAGTCTATATATCACTCCTACAAACTAGCAGAGGTTTCACTGAGAACTGAGTTGGAAATATCTTCCCACTACTGAAAATTTAGAGCTGAATCTGAGCTCACGGCACAGTTCTATTTCAACAACATACTGGGCTGTCATATCAAGAAGCAATACAGATGTTTATTCCCCAGGCTGAGAGAGTATTTTAATGTTCAGCATGAAAATAATTATTTTCCAGATGTTAGAAACAGAAATATTGTAAAGAAGGGACACTCATGAAAACATCCACAAGTATCTTTTCTAGGTAAATAAAAAATAAAGAAATTACCCAATGAGTAGAAAAAAAAAAGGCTCTTAAAGAAAAAAATCTCCCTACCAAGCACTGCTGTTTCCCATTGAGACTGATGTACTACGTCATGTACTGAAAGGGTTAATGGATTTTATCTGCTTCACTTGTACTCACAGGAAAGCTACTTCGGTCAATTTCCTGTAACACAGAGAGCTGTATCACAACATGAAACACTCAGCTGACAGTTTTATGGCAAGAAATGGAAGGAGCCGATCTGTGAGACTGCGCTTCAAAGAGAGCAATGTGGGTGGGGAATTTTTACAAGTTACGCACAAGTTTAGAAATTTCTGCAGAAGTCAATGTCCAATCGATGATCTTTGTTTCTGTAAAGTACATGGGATTTTGTAATTTTTTCAGTGATGAGTATTTCCCTCCCAGAATCCACTTAGTGGCAGCACTGGTTGTTACTACAGAAGCATGGGATTAAGAAAAAAAGAAGAAGAAAAATAGATAAAAAGGTTGCGGGGTAATATGGTAATAAGTATCTTTATGTCATAGACAGAGAGAGACTGAATAAAAAAGTACATGACTGGATGTCATCCGTGCTCTTCTGTGTGAGTCAGTTGCCAGGAAAACTGAATCATTTCTTAGATATAGCATATTATAAACACCGGTATGCATTTTTTTCCTCTTAATTATCAGTAAGGTTTATTATTAACAACAGCAGCAGTAACAACAGTAACAATAATAATTTCATGCATTAACTCATTTACCGAGCAGTAATAATTAAAAACTCTCATTAATTACAAGAACTCTCCATTCAAGAAATGTATGAAAAGGTATGTAACACAGAAGAAATACATAAATAAAGACAGCTGAAGTGAAGTGGAGTGGGCTGGTCTCAGTCAGGCTGCAGATCTCTGAGAAGGATGAGAGACTGTTGCTCTTAAAAGAAAGGTGTCTCTGGAGTGCATCAGGTTGAGACAATGTCACTGTAAGCAATATGTCTGTAACTGCAACTATACCCCTATTGAGCTGTTAGAGAAAAAAAAATGAAAAATGAAATCTATTTTTCAGGCTTCCAATCTAACAGCTGCAAGGAAGGCTACATAGGAAGGATGATTCGGTGCCAAGAGGAGACTTAGGACTCCCACTCTCAACCTTATGTAAGTGGCATCAGGAGAATTAGAGTAAGCAAGTCTTGAGAGTGTGACAGCACGTGTTACCAGCATCAGGCTATCTTGAGAAGCCAATCATGTTATCAAGTCACATCCAACATAACCTTCAAAAGAGAAACTGTGGTCTTGAATGGGGCCAAGTTTAACTTTGAGTCACAGACCCAACTGATTTCTTATCAGTTGGAGGGGGAATGAAAAAGGAATATCTTTTTTGTTCAAATAAGAGCAACACAGTCCTGCACCAAGAAAATAGTTACAGCTACATTTGAAATAATGTGCTCTGTGCTGTCATCAGATGAAGGCTGGATATCTTGCAGTTTTACCTAAGTACGGAATACACCCTCAAATAACCATCCTGTTAAATTAAATAAGATTATGATTGCGTCTATCAGCTGTAGGATCTGGACCATTTATTCCTGCTTCATTTCTGAAACAGGAGAAAAACAGAAAAATACCCTAAACCAGAACATGACTCAATATCAAACACAGGATCAGGGAAGAAGCATTACAGTTAATAAACAGGCTAGCAGAGTGACAGCTCCTCATGGTACATCTGTATCCATGCAGATCTCTTTCCTGTGAATGATCTGTTACATGTTTAAGCTAACTCATTAGCCTGATCATGTCTGATGCATAACCTCTCTGCACAGTGAGGATGAAGGTGAGATTCACAGAGCAATGTCATTTATGGTCTCAGCTAATCTTCCTGTTGGTGGTTGGGGATGGCTCCATGGCAGCTTCTCCAGGGAAGGGATTAGGGTTCCCATCATGTCCCTGGCAAACAGGGGTGGCTGGAAAGTACCTCGGCAGTTTCCTGCTATCAGTTTCAAAGCCCAGGAGCCAGAGAAAATTCAGTTTCAGCAAAAGCTCTATACCTATCTTAGTAGCTGGGAAAATTCTGTGACCAAGGTTCTTCTGCTCTCCAGAGCTGACAAAGTTTATACCAAGGCATTTCATAAACCTTACTTTAATGTGAAGCTGTATGGCCCTGATGTGCTCCTAGCGGGAGAGATGTAGAGCTCTGGGGCTAGAAGCCTCACTGAGTGGAGGTCCCAGCAGAGAGACGAGCTGATGAAAGCTGGTGAATGTTTCCATGACGCTTGTGGTCATCATAAAATTGCATTACGGTGCAGAATTCTTTACCAACTCTAGAAGATGTTTCCCTGTGCACAGACCTGAAGTCAGAAGCAAAATATCAAAACACTGATTTAGAAGTGGCAAAACATGTTCCTTCATGTTATTTCAGGTTCACTGCATTTTAGGATCATGTTTTAAATATGCTTGTGCAACTGTGAGGTCTTGCAAACTACTCAGTGAAAGCTGGAAATCTGATGCTATTGCTGGATTCTTGGGTTTGAGTTTTTTAAGGAAAACCTCTAACTGTGAAATTTTGAGGACAGACAGGCCAGCAAGGTGAGGTAGTAGAGTTGTTCCTTATGTGAGAGAGCAACTGAAATGTACTGAGCTCTGCCTAGGGATGAATGATGAACAAGTGGAGAGATAGTGGGTGAGAATTAAGGGACATGCTAATATGGGTGATACCATTGTGAGGCTGCCTGATCAGGAGAATGAAGTTGATGAGGCCTTCTACACACAGCTGGAAGTAGCCTCACAATCACAGCCACTGTTTCTCATGGGGAACTTCAATCACCATGACATTTGCTGGAAAAGCAACACAGCCAAGCACACACAGTCCAGGAAGTTTCTGCAGTGCATGGAAGGTAACTTCCTGACACAGACAAAGATCCAACAAGGAGAGGTGTGCTGCTGGACCTTGTTCTTACAAGCAAAGAACTGGCTGAGGATATGAAGGTTTGGGGCAGTTCAGGGTCATGCATGGTACAAGTAGGGCAATAAGTAGAATTGCAGCCCTGGACTTCAGAAGAGACAAATTTGACCTCTTCGAGTTCCTACTTGGAGGTATCCCATGGATTGGAGCACTGGAATGTAAGGAGGTCCAAGAGAGCTGTTTGACACTCAAGCACCACTTCTTCCAAGGCTAATACCTACTTGGAATTAAATCTGTAGAGTGAGGGCAAGGACAACAAGAAGGGTTTCTTTAATTATATAAATGGCAAAAAGAAGACTAGGGAAAATGTGGCCCTGCTGCTGAATGGTTGGCTGGGTAGATAAAGAGCAGTGGATGTTGTATACTTTGACGTTAGCAAAGAATTTGACACTCTCTCGCAACATCCTTGTAACGAAACTTACGAAGTGCAGGATAGATGAGTGATCAGTGAGGTGGATTGAGAACTGGCTGACTGACAGAGCTCAGGGAGTTGTGACTGGCAGTGCAGAGTCTAGTTGGAGGCTTGGAACTAGCAGTGCTCCCCAGGGTTGGTGCTGGGTTCAGTGTTGTTCACTGTCTTCATCAGTGACCTGGATGAAGGGACAGAGTCCACCACCTTCAGCAAGTTTGTGGATGATACAAAGCTGGAAGGAGTGGCTGACATGCCAGAAGGCTGTGCTGCCATTCAACAAGACCTGGACAGGCTGGAGAGTTGGGCAGAGAGGAACCTGATGAGATTCAACAAGAGCAAGTGCCGAGCCCTATAACTGGGGAGGAATAACCACATGCATCAGTACAGGTTAGGGACTGAACTGTGAGAAAGGAGCTCTGAGGAGAAGGATCTGGGTGTCCTGGTGGACACCAGGTTGTCCATGAGCCATCAGTGTGCTTCTGTGGCCAAGAGGGCCCATGGTGTCCTCGAGTGCATTAAAAAGAGCAGGTTGAAGGAGGTTATCCTTCCCATCTACTCCGTTCTGGTGAGGCCACTTCTGGAGTCCTGTATCCAAAGGACAAGGAACTTCTGGATAGAGTCCAGTGGAAAGCTACAAAGACAGTTAGGGGCCGAAAACATTTTCCTTACAAGAAAAGGCTGAGAGACCTGGGACTGTTCAACCTGGAGAAGACTGAAAAGAGATCTTACCAATGGTCATAAATATCTAAAGGAAGGGTGTCAAGAGAAGGGGACAGGCTCTTTTTGATAGTACCCAGCAAGAGGACAAGGGGGAGTGCATATAAACTTGAATACAGGAAGCTCCTTATGAACATGAGAAAGATCTCCTTTACTTTGAAGCTGACAGAGCACTGAAACAGGCTGCCCAAAGAGGTGATAGAGTCTCCTTCTCAAGAGATATTGAAAAATCACCTGGACGCTTTTGTGTGTAAGTGAACCTGCTTTAGCAGGGGTTTGGACTAGCAGTTCTACAGAGATGCCTTCCAACTGCTACAATTCTGTGATCTCTTGATTTCCCAACACATCAGAGCTATGATCTGCCCAGCAAAGCGCAGCTACTGCACAACTTTGTTCTTCATTTGATCCTTGATCCTCCTTGACCTACATTCTCCAATCCAGCAGAGAGAATAGATGACAAGAAAGATTTGGTAACAGCCAGAACATTTCTCTCTGTTACTTTAGCTTTGTGCAGTAGTTGACAGCTCAGCACCGAGTGAGACTTAGGAGGGAAATACTCCCTTCTGTGTCTTTAAAACTATTTTAAACATCAGTGTAGTAGATGCTCACAGAGAGATGTATTGACATGAATAACCAGACAATGTCCAAGAATTGAAATAAAAAAAAAAGTTTCTCAATGGAAGCAGCAATTTTGGAATGATGCTTTCATGTCTTAGGGGACCTGGAACTAGTACACTTATCTGAGAGGCTGAAAGATCAGTTCATGTTTTTCTGGGTTTTTATCTGTGCACAGCACATCACCATCTGGCTAGAAAGTTTGCTTTGAAAGCAGCGCTGATGAGGTGAAAAGGGATATACTTGCAGGAGACAAGACAGACTAGTACCTGTAAAATCCACCAACTGGATGGAAGTTAGCTTGGGAAGAAGAAGCTGGTTGCAGATAACAGCCCATTTCCACTTTTTGCTATTAAGAAGTAGCTCCGTCTGCCACTGGAGGTTTTAAATGAGCTCATTATAAGTGTGCATATGTATTTAGATATATCCCTGCCTTTCTCCCCCCTTCCCAGTGCAATGTTTGCAGCAGACCATCAGAGAATTACATGCCATATGGGCACTTCTCAGAATACCAAACATATGTACAAATGATATTCAGCAAAGACGAGATGTCAGATGGAGGACCAATAGATTTGTAAATCACTTTTTGATCCAAGAAGGCATACAAGGTTACGAA
Source organism: Bambusicola thoracicus (assembly GCA_002909625.1). Taxonomy (NCBI): domain Eukaryota; kingdom Metazoa; phylum Chordata; class Aves; order Galliformes; family Phasianidae; genus Bambusicola; species Bambusicola thoracicus. Next base: position 8,986 of record PPHD01020298.1, read on the forward strand.
TACACACACACACACTCACACACACATACACTTACTTCTGGAGTCTTTAAACCTTCAGTGAGGACACCTTTTCTATAGGAAATAGCTACACCCTAGCATAAAGCGAATACCTTCATGTATAAATATTACTGCTTCTCTGACATTTCATCCTGTAAAAGATGAGCATTTATAAAGCAGAGCCTACAACTAACAACAAGACATGTACTAAGTATTTTCATGCCCACCACACACATATCATATCCTCTTTTCCAAGTGACATGGCTTCATATGCAAAGCTTTGAATTTCTAAAGTGACTCATGAAATGACTGCAGGCTCTGTTTATGATTTCTGCACCTTGTTAACAAAGAATGCCAAACCGCTGAACGTTAGGAAGCATTCCTACTTCATTTCTTAGAAGTTTTTGCTGTTCCCCTTTCTAATGAAGGCTGCCGTTACAGTTGTATGTCAAGAATGATTCATATAACACAAGATAAGTTTACACATGCTTTGCTTTGTGTACTTTCACTTATTCATAAACTTACACGATCAATTCTTATTTTAAATTTGAATTGCTGGATCAGGATACATGCTCATTTACTTAGAGAAAAGCCATTTATCACACTGCTTCAAATTTTATGCATAGCATTTGTTACCTGGACACTTGGATGATTTACCTTAGATAAATACAGACATTCAAAAAAGCGTTCTATAATGCAGCCTGTCAAGATACACAAACCTTTATTTCCTATATTTCTTACTATAAGTGGATGGCTTTATCTTATGTGTACTGCTGAAATAATTATACTGGTTTATGTGACTGATTGTCATTTTTACGGTAACTTACTGCCTGGCTGCTGTGGGTGGTGGACTCACAGACTTCCAGATATTTGCCAGCACGTGCTACTGGTTTTTTGAAAATCCTGATAACAGGCACCAGGTATGGACATGGTAGAACTACGTCATGTGAAAACTAAACTGGTGACTTTTGAATGAACATGAAATGACAGTCCTTGCACGAGACTTGCTGCACATGCATGTGAACAAATCTGTTAGTGGAACCCTTTGTTGCCAAGGACATTCCAAGGACATTTCATTTAATGGGTTTGGGTTGTTCATCCCAAGGATAGTAGTGAAGTCTCTTCAGGATTGAATACAAGCAGACTTGGACCTTGGGCAGTAAACTCAACTCATGAAAATGGACTTTCTCAGCATAGACATCTGTGTCTGCATTAGTTACCTTAGATTATCTGTAAGGTCAGTGAGAAGTAGATATTTCTTGGAGACAGTTCACCTGGCCTATTTTAGATTTCTTCTTTAGATGTAGATGATTTGTACCCTAGAAAGCCTGTCTATCTCTATTGCCCAAGGAGGTTGTGGATGCCCTATCCCTGGAGGCATTCAAGGCCAGGCTGGATGTGGCTCTGGGCAGCCTGGTCTGGTGGTTGGTGACCCTGCACATAGCAGGGGGGTTGAAACTCGATGATCATTGTGGTCCTTTTCAACCCAGGCCATTCTGTGATTCTGTGATTCTATGACCATGCTGGAAATCTGTACTTTTATCTCAGCTGCTCAGGTTCTACTTATTTTAGAAACAATATTTGAGGGTGAATCCTACTCAGAGGGGCCAGGACAAGTAAAAGATTAAATGGAAAAGTACAGTGAAATCCATTAACCCTGGTACCTGCCAGGTGTGCAACAGCTATAGCCATAGATACCCAGCATTGATTAGAAATATTAGTAACACAAACGCATTTACAAAGCACTGTGGAGTTATTCTAAAAGATTTAGGTTGTGTATGTACTTCATAAAATTGCAGTTTTGATTTTTATTTGGCTTCATTTTTAACATTTCGTGTTGCAGTTAAGTACGCAAATTTACTGTGACATTATCTGAATACAGCTGTAAGATTCAACAATTAAAACGAGCCCAGGAGAAAATATCTGAAATCCAAAGCTATTAATGGGATTTATCATTTTGTAGCTCTGTTTATGTCTGGTTGAAATATGAATGAATGTATCTGTAATGATCTGTATTTGCCAAAGATTATAAGTAAGAAGAATGGCTGGACACCTTCTGGCAGTGGGAGGGAACTCTTGGCAGGCAGTGACTATAGCTAACTGGGGAGTTTCTTATTTATGGAGTGCAATATAAGAACATTTATCTTGATCTAAACATCAGTGTTTTCTCTGGTTATTTATATGCAGAAGCCCAAATTTTGGTAACCATATTTGAGTTTTTTAAGGCTTGTCATATTCATATGATCACTTGTGTATATAGTTAGCAGACTGGATTTTCTCCCTGCTAGCCCAGTCTTCCACTAAAGCAAGGGCACAGAGTAAAAAGGGAGTGATAGGGAAGGAACTGAGTCACATCTTTGCAGAAGTACAGTTTAGATACCTTTATTTAGATGTTCATCTAAGAACCTACTCTAATGATGCATTTCTATCTCCCGGTAAATACGTAAGGCAAAAGCTTTCATTCTGAGATTCAAATTAAGGTGTCACCTGAAGAGTGCTCTATATGCATTAGTTTCAGTAACACTGTGTTACTTGAACGAAAACTAATTTTGGCTGCCCAAATGATATTCTTGCAGGAGAAGCATGTTCATTCATCAACCAAACGATGCTTGATCTGAATGTCTACATGAACACCTTGCATAATTTCGTAGGTCGCTCTGAAACTAATGCCTCCTATTTAACTATGTGGAAACTACAACAGATACAAAGAGCACAGTAACACTACTTGATAGAGCAAATTCTCAGCTGTTTTTCAACATAGCTACCACCATATCTCTGCATTTTTGCCAGCAATTAGCAAGAACCTGCCTGCTGTGCTCATAAAAATCTGCATGGCTGTACAGAATGTGGTTTGTCTTTCATGTCACTGTCAACACTGTTGAAACTCATCACCCGCTGCCTCACTATGTTCACATTTACTGCTCAGTGTCCATCAGCATTCAGCAAGCATTGATGAATGTCAGTGGGTGCCATTTTTTCCACATGGAGGAATCCAATAACACATCTTTTCTTCATACGCACTTCCACGTCAGATGCCATTTTGTCAGATTGCCCCTCTGCTGCCATCTCTCACAAGGCAACAAATTACAATGTAATATTGATGGTAAGGTCCACCCTCTACTGCCATACTACCACTGTCTGCCTCTGATGTTGTGGACCAGCATAATAAAATAGGAGGCACTACCTTCAGAGCAGCCCTTGAAGTAAAGGGAATAATATATTTGAGTAGATTATGCAAGCACACAAGATTATGCAATGTGCTGTGCCATGAAAGGAGTTATCTCACATGAATGTCACTAGAATTGTATGCTCCTGAAAAATTATATTGCTCCCCTCTTTCAAACAGGAAATGTCACTTATATTTGTCAGATTTTTCAAAACAGGACTGTGTTGTGACCACAATATTTGCAATATGAAACAAGACTACTATATTCTCACACTCTTCTAAGATAGGGAAGAGTACTAATCTTCAAATAAATCATCTTACTTGGATTTCAGCAAAATCTGAGAAGTGTGGTGACCAATCAGGTCTATGAGCAGTGAGAGGATTTTGTATCTGAGCTCAATGAAAATGAAACGTTTCATTCCAGCCAGTTATATCATTATTTTACTGGAAATTTGTGAAGCTAAGTTCCTTTTGGGACTACTAAGTGAACTAATTTCTCAGCTGAAAACCAAACACAGGTGCAATATTTACTTTAAGAAACAAGAGACAAAGGTTTCTGAGTGATCCTTCCACTGATTTCTTCAAAAGCATTTTGTATACTTATGTACATTACCTATTTTCAGGTGGAATGGATTTGCTTAGAAAAATATAAAACTCAGTTAAATAAAAAGCAAATTCTATAATATCATCTGGAATATGTAACTAGATGGAATACTGCTGGAATATGGAGCCAGTTTTCTTGTGAGATGTAATGCAGTATTAACAACAAATAATTATTACTTCATTAGTTGACTAAGTTCTTAAATATAAATGGTTATTCAAACACATTTTAACTAACACCTTGTGTTCTTAATACTAAAGCCCATATAGGATGTACCATAGAAGTTGCAAGTAAGTGTTTTATTTCGATATTACGTAATAGTAATAAAGATTCACTGAAGACAATTAAGATTTTATTCATTTTGGTCCAACACAACCTAATGCCATATCTCTGCAAGATTCCCAGATACTTTAGTATGAATTTATTGGAAGCTGGAGACAATGTATGAAGACAGAAAATCCAACTACTTATAAGAATTAAGCAATATACATATCATATATGAACCTTTGCAAAATCCATGCACTAACTCCGAAGCACTGTGAAAACATGCTATTAAAATTAATTGTAATCTAGTGTAGCCTTATTTTTTCTTGCTGGTAACTGTTACTTACTCACTATTATCCAGTGACCAATGACTCAAGAGCTAGATGAGGGATTTGGAAACAGATTGTTGTTTGATGTAGACAATCTTATCTTTTTTTTCATTATTATTTATCTTGACACTCAAGCAATATTTTTAATCTAAAATTTAAAAACAGATCTCAGAATGACAATCTATTTTCAGTCACAAGCATATGGAGTCTTACACAGATGTCTCTTCTCCATGTTTCTTCCCAAGAAATGAATCTGATTTTGCAGTAAGCTGCAGTCATTTTAAGCTAAAAATCTCATTAAAATAATTGGTGTGGGGTTTGTTTGAAATATCTCTTGGGAACATTACAAGGAAAATCTGAACCTTCTTT
>PPHD01020299.1:0-13711 GCA_002909625.1 Bambusicola thoracicus
TATTAGCAGTGTGTGTATGTGTGTATATATATATGTGCGTGTGTGTATATGTATTGGTGTGGGTAGAGACGTAAAATGGCTCTGCAGTGGCAGGTAGGACGCAGTTCTGTCTCTTACAGCCTTCCCTGAATAGCAGCTGGGTGAGATGCTTTTGCTCAGGCGTCATATTGTATGAGATAACGTCCAGGAAGCAGTATTTATTTACCAGGCTGCAGGTGATGGCTGGTTTAGCCCTTCTCCTATGATTGCAAATGTTACTATTTCTACTTCAGTGTGCTTCTCATAAAGCAGTTATTGCTGGAATGTTTCGGGTTGTGCTTTTCAGGGATACAGAAATCTGTGTTCAGTTACTTGTATATTTCAGTAGGCACAAGGTAGGTGTGTTACTGTTTCAGACTGCTGAGGAGGGTGAGACAGTTCAGGCTACAATCAGTTGTTTCTGTAACTTCAGCAGTTACAGTTGGCAGGAGAATAGGAGCCCTTGGGGTTCTGTGTGTCCGGCCCAAGGAGGGCTGAATCAAAATTGTGGGGCTGGCTATTTGTATCTCTTTACTGAGATTTTTACATTAATAAAAGATATTCCGAACAGGAAAGGGATTATATTCATTATATTCCTTAACTTCTCTAAAAGTTGCGCTTTCCTTTATGTGCTGCACCACGCAGGAGCCTTAGTCCACGTTCCAAGTTCTCCAGCACATCATAGCTGAATGGCTTTATGTCAGTTAATATTGACAGGAACTCCGTTTGAGCAGCACTGGAAAATGGAAGTGGTTGGCAGAACTGGCTAATTTCACTGAGTTTCCTTTTGCTAAAAATATCTTTAAAAGAAACCCTCCTTTGGAAATACAATGCGTGCTTGTTTGGCTGTAGTTTGGAATTGATGGTGACTCTTGTCCTTTAATGAAAAGGGCTTGAAAAATATGAATAACCTTTTGAAAAACACTCGGCTTCCTCTGTGCAGTTCATGGTAGTGCTCGTGTGCTCCAGGAGCTCACGCGGGTAAGCTTACATAGCACCTTATATAGGTGCTTACCTTCGGTGCACGTGTAACCCTGTGGGCTCGAGGGGTCGGCAGCAGCAGTGAAGTTGTGTGGTGATGCCTGTGTGAGTACCCCGAGATGGAAGGGGCCTGTGAGCATCGAGTCCATCTCCTGGCTCCACGCATGACCACCCAGAAAGACTGTTTGGGGTGTGTTCTGTGGTCTTGGATGGCAATCAGAATCCTCGGAAAAGAGAGAGAGATGCTGCAGGTGCAGTCTGTTTAGCTGTCAGCCTGCTGCCATGCCTTTGGCACGGTGTTTGTTTGGAGGCGTGCTGCACTCTGCGCTCTGCCCCTGGTTCTGTTACTGAGCCACAGCTGCCTGTTGCTTGCTTGCAAGCTGTCTTCTGGCATCCTGAACGTGGAGGGAAGGTTGAGCTGTCTGGCGGTGGCCCTTTGTACTGCTGCCATTTTGTGCCAGGAATTGTCTTCTGAATGATGATTTTAATCCTTTTTTCTCAATTTTTATGCTTTTGTATAGGCAAAAGTGTTTGTTTTTTAATAGAAAGTGAAATATTAAGCCAGCATGTTGTAACAGGGAGCACCACACGTGCCTTTTTTTTTCCCCCAGATACAACTACATGTCATTGCTGGTGAAGGCAGTGAAATGCTACAACCTGTTTGCTCTGCTGAGCTCCTTGCACCGGCACCAACCTCCAGCTCTCTCCTTTCTCATTCTCCTTCAAAACCTCCTCTGCATTACCCATGAGACATTCACCAGGTCTCCACTGTTGTCTCTTAGGTTCAATTGAACTGAAAAGAGCAGTTTTTATCCTTAAAAACATTTTCCTTTTTTTTTTTTTGTCACTTTGCAACACTGATGTGTGTTGTAGCTGTTGGGCACTGCTACACCAGCAGAGTTTACAAACATTTAGAAACAGAATGTGTTATTGCTGAAGATCAGCTGACAGCCACTGGAGGCTCTTACCCTGCTGTCAGCTGGGTTTTTGCACATAGCCATTGCATTTCCTATTGCCGGAGGTTTGCAAGCATGTAGATTATATGGCACAGAGAAGTTTTAAAATAGAATGTTGCGAGGCTGGTAATCTTGAGATTAGGACAGGTTAATGGATGGTGTAAAAGCTGGGTATGAAATCTTAAGTATGTAGTAAGGAACCAGCTTATGCTGCTTTGGGTATCTCCATGCTGGAGAGAAGTTAAAAGCTCCCAGACTGCTGTAGCCCCTTAGAGCGGCCTGCTCTGCGATACGGTGGCTGGGAGCAGCAGGGTTTTGCTGTGGGGTTTGTAGCACGGTCTGTGTGATGCTGCCATAGGAATGAATGCAGACAGAGGGCTGGGAAAGGTTTTGTATTTCTAGTTCTTGCTAATGATTCAAGCATGCAAAATATTATTGAATTGATTTTGGTTATCAGCTTTATGAACTTGTGCAGAGGATGGAATGACAGGGAAGAGGCAGAGTTCTTGTGGTGGCCTTAAGAACATTCTAGCAGCTCCCGTGCCTGGGAAAAGCAAGGGGCCCTTCTGGATTGCCAGCAGAACTCTTTTCAATGAATGCGGCCCTGCAAAGGAAAGTGAGTTCCAGGCTAAATGGTGGGCTGATGTGGGAACGTGAAATCCTTGCTGCTGTTGATTGTCCTATTATTTTCTTCCATGGAGATGCGTTCAAAAACCTCTTGGGAGTATTCAGAATTGTGGAGTCCTGGGGGGGTGCCCTGCGTTCTGCAGGTGACTGCTGACTGCATGCTGTCCCGTGCTGGAAGCAGAGCACAGCTTGTGGCTCAGAGCAGGTTGGAAGGCAGATCTCAAAGCCCAGTGTTGTATTTCAGTGCGGCGTTAGATTTCACTGTGGATTGAATCGAGGCTCTCTTGTGCTGAAAGAATGAGGCTGCATAGGTTTGTTTGAAGAGACAGGCGCTTAAAATTAAAGCAGATCTTTATTGACGTGACGAAAGAGAACATTGATCTTTGTGGCCAGGGTGTTGTGCTGAGAACTAGCGATGACATCAGAGGGTGGCTCACAACTGGAATGTACTACTGAGGGCTGTAGTATGTTTAAGAATTATTGTTTTTTTCCTCACGTATAGTAATTGCTATAGCTCTTCTGCACTGGGTCTTCAGAGCCGTGGCTGTAGTATTTCTGTATTAACACTGGGTTTTTCAATTTTTTTTTTTTGTTGGTGTTTAAGTGATGGACAAATATTAACCTGAGCAAGTGCTGGCACGAAGTAGAAGCGTTCAGCTCTTAACTGGAAGAGAGTTTTTATATTTGCGCTAACTTTGGCTTCTTTTCTCTCCTGTGTTGCAGAAGTACTAATGCGGAGCGCTTGACCTTCTAATCTCTAACAGCTGAATCTCCTGAGACCAGGATTAGGAAAAGAGTGCCTTCAGAACCAACATGTAGCAAATGGGTATCGCACCTCTGAAGCTCTTCCCTTGGTTCAACACTTGCATGTTTTAAGGATCCTTGTAGCCACAGCAGTGAATTGCTCTTGTTAACTTCAGAAGTGGATTTCATGTGGTGCTTGCTAAGTGTTGAGTCATCATGAGCAGTAATCTAGGAAAAGAAAAGGACTGTAAAGAGAAGGATCCGAAAGTCCCGTCGTCAAAAGAAAGGGAGAAGGAGGCCAAAGCCTCTGGAGGATTTGGGAAGGAAAGCAAAGAGAAGGAGCCCAAGACCAAAGGGAAAGATGCCAAAGATGGAAAGAAAGACTCCAGTAGCACGCAGCCTGGAGTAGCTTTTTCAGTGGACAATACGATAAAAAGACCTAATCCAGCCACAGGTACCCGCAAAAAATCCAGCAACGCTGAAGTGATCAAAGAGCTAAATAAATGCCGGGAAGAGAATTCAATGCGCTTGGACTTGGCCAAGAGGTCTATACACATGCTTCCATCAGCTGTCAAAGAGTTAACGCAGTTAACAGAACTTTATTTATACAGTAACAAACTGCAGTCCCTACCAGCGGAGGTGGGCTGTCTTGTGAACCTGGTGACGCTGGCCCTGAGTGAGAATTCACTCACCAGTTTGCCTGACTCTCTTGATAACTTGAAGAAACTGCGCATGCTTGACCTGCGGCATAACAAACTGAGAGAGATTCCTTCGGTGGTGTATAGACTGACTTCTCTCGCCACTCTTTACCTACGCTTTAATCGTATAACTACTGTGGAAAAGGATATCAAAAACTTGTCAAAACTCACCATGCTTAGCATACGAGAGAACAAAATCAAGCAACTACCTGCTGAAATTGGTAAGCGATCGCGCTGGTTAAAGGCTTAATTCTGTACTTAAGTTGATCTTGCAGTTCAGTTAGGTGTGTATAAACTACTTCTTTTTCAGGTGCTCTGCTCCATTTAAAGCGTGCATAAAATTGTTGTCTTGATCGTGCTGTCACAATGTTGGCTTATACTGAGAGTAATCAATACCCTGCACATATTTTTTCATACAAAGCAACCCTCCTTTTTCTTCATCTATCATCTTAAAGCCAGCCTGATCGTGTTTTCATCTTCGTGTTGTGCTTCCACATATTGTGTCTTTGGAGCCCAGATGGTTTGAAAGAAAAAGAAAAGATACAAGGGCACATCTTACTTTCAGATTTCTTTATAAATCATTTATGAGCTGTTGCAAGTTATAAACACATTATGGGCATGTTGCAGAGAGATATGACCATGGTAAGAGAAGGTAGAAAAGGTGCTACATGCTATTACCATGAGCAAGCTGTTGGATGCCATAACAGTTAATAATGCAAGCTAATGATCTGTGAAAGCCTCTCCTTTCTCCAAGTTCTGAATATATTAATGTGTGGATGCTTAGTATAATATGGCCAAATGTTGTATGCGTGGTTGTTGATTCTTGTGACTTTTTAATGGATGATATTTGTTTTTTCAAATGTTGTTACAGAACTATGAAAGATGGTTACGTGAAATGATATAGAAGTGGTGTATTGATTTAAATAGTTCATGACAGAAAGTGTGCTGGAATGGTTGTGTTTCAATAACTACTCAGTTGTTCCTAATAGCTTCAGATTTGTGGGATACGTCTCTTCATCAGACTGTTTTCAAGCAGTATTTCAATATCCTAAGTGCTTCATAAAAGGGAAAGTGTATCATAAGCCTTTTTTTTCCCCTGTGTGGCTCCAGTTTTTACAATACAAGTACTGCTTAGTGCTGTTAGGGAGGGGGGCACAGAACTTCATGCATGGAAGAAAGTTGAAGCAGCTTCTTTAAGTGGGGAGAAAAAGCTCCCGTGAGATGCTTAGCCCTTGTAACACTGTGAGTAAATTCCTGTGCCTTTATTTATTTATTTCTAAAATGGGTGTGGGACTTCTTCCTGTTAACACTTCTGCACTGGCTTGGGTACGTGTTACTGAAGTCGGTCGCTATGTTTGCTCGCTTTTACAAAGGTTGGGAAGTGCTTTTGTGTAGATCTTTTTCAAGCCAGCAGTATTTATCTCCTCCTGCACTTTGATCTGGAAGATACGTGATACCACTTTTTCTGGATAGCAGGAACTCCTGGAACCTCTTAAGCACCTGTCAAATTACCAGCAACGTGCAGTACAGACAACATGTACAACTTGAAGGAAGAAGTACAATGTTGCTGGCGTCAGTCTTTGGCTCCCTGCAGGTGCTGGTGGAATGGATTCTATCGTAGCCACAAAAACAGGTTTTTACTGAGCAGGAATTAAATAGTTAACGTGGTATGTTTTCTGATGAAATGATTTCTCAGTCAGCACTGGCATTTCAGCAGTCCTAGGAATTTCCCCTGAGAGAACTAAGGAATGGTAATTTTGACCTATTATTTGACACTTCAGTTTAAACCCCATGGCCTCTGAATCTTTCACTAATTGAAGAATCATACTGGAAACCACGGGGCTGATGCTTGCAACCAAAACACGCTGTGTGTTCTTGCATCCGTTGGAGCACTTGTGACTGACTTCGCTTCTTAAGTTACGTTATGCATTGGTCAGTGTTTTAGCCATGTCTACTTTGTGGCTTGGTTATTAAATGTAATCCAGCAAAGAGTCAGCCCATGAAGTTCAGCTGGGGATAGTTCTGCAGAAGTTTAAATTAGCAGCGTGTGAGGAAAAAGCTTCCCAGCGTTGCATTCCAGTGCTTGGTGTTGCCCTCTGAAAACCTTTTGTAGGTGTGTTTGACACTGCAGATATTGTTGCTGCTGGGAGTGCTTTGTCTCTCAGCTGTTTTCTTTGTTGAGTTCATCTGTTAAGTTTCCATTTAGATATATCCTTTCTGTATGTATGTGGTTGCAGCAGTCTCGAAAGAGGTGATGTGTAACAGTTCTGTGGAGAAACTTAGATAAGTGAATCATGAATGCATGTGTGTGTTACTTTTTATTGCTACGGGTCAGCAGCTCAGCATGGAAGGTGTTTTAGAAGCACAAATACAAGGAGACTGTTGCCCTGCTAAGCTTCAGTGGGGTATTCCCATGTTCAACTGCAGGCATCATGCAGAGTGAACTTCTCTGATTAGGTTGCCGGTAATTAAACTGGTTGAAAAACTGAAGAATTGTTAAGCTTAAGTAACGCAGTTATAGCTGCCAAAACATACAAAAGAAGTGTTTGAAAACTTTTTTCCTCAAGTGGTGAAAACAGATGAGACGGTTTCACTTCTGTGATTTTCACTTTCATGTATCTTTGTTCTGGTACAAAGATGAAATGTTTGCGTTGGACGCAGCTGAGAAATGTATTTCCTTCTTTCCAATGGAATTTCTGTGTTTCTTTAAATGCTCATTAGTTCTCTACATTTTTGTGTGCACGCTTTAGAAACTGTTGGTCTTTTCAGTCCCGATGATGTTGATCTGTACATTTATAGCACGGCTCCTAAATATTACATGCCAAGCTGAACTTAACAGTAAACATTCTTGTATTATCAACTTGTAAATAATGCAGAAATTCTCCTTGCTCCAAAGCAGGAAGTAAAATGAGGCCATTATCTTTTATAAAGCAATATCACGAGGAACATTTCAAATTCTTTTCAAAAACACCCCATTGTTCTAAGGCCCAGCGCTCACATATCTGATGGTAACCTCGTCTACTTCTTTGTGCTTTGGAAAACTCACAGATTATGTGACCTGCTGACTTGTTGGGGGGTTGGAGATGGATGATCCGTGAGGTCTCTTCCAACTCGGGCCATTCTGTGATTCTGTGAAGAGTCTTGCAGCACCTGGCTGTGACGTGCTGGTTTAGCCACCCTGGTGGGCAAGTGTGCAAAGAACCCATGGTTTGCTTTTGCTGATAGACCTGCTGCAAAAGGTTGTTCTGAACAACAAAAAAACAAAAGACAAAAGAAAAGCCCAAGCTTGAGGCCTGCAAGGTGGGGTGTTGTGGCTGTTGGGTAGTGAGAAGTGTCCTCAGAGAGCTGGGGTTCAGCGCTCTGCATAGTGCTCAGGTGCCCTTTGCAATCTCCCCTTGTTTTTTCTCCTTTCTTCAACTTTGAATTGATCTTCTCCGATCCTACAGTAGCGTTCCTTCTTTGAGAAATGTCTCATGGAAAATATGCAGCTGGTCATGCGATTTCAAAATAAGGTTCTAGAAATGCTTATCTGCTGGCAAGTGCTGCTATTTGTTAGAAGGAGATTCTTTTCAGGGAAACCTGGAACTAATGCTAAAGCATTTCTTAAAAAGCTTGAGTGAAGGTAAAATATTTTACAAAACATTTGTACAACACGTAATCCGTCAGATCTGACGTGGAATCTGCTATGAACCAACAGGACTGTTAGTGTAGTAGTGTCTTGATAAGGATCTATAAGGGATGAACCTTCAAGCATGGAGCTGTTGGGATACAATCTAGTATTTGGTTCTGTTTTGGACTTTAAGGTGTCCTTAGTCATCAGGCAGTACAAAGTCAGATGAGGCGACTAGAGTGTGGGAAATGTTGCTTTGCATTCAGAATGTCTTTATATGAAAGAGGAAGTGTTATCATCTATAGTTAGTGAACAGATATGTGCGTTTCTGGTCTTCTTTCCCTTCAGTGTGTAGTACCAACTTTGTCCCTTGCATCCAGTTGCTTTGTAATAGAGAGGGTGATGATTTAAGTTTTCCAGTCTTTCCAGTATTCAGAAGATTTCTTAACTCCAAATAATAGCTTACTGTATTCGCTCACACAGTAAACCAGTAAATGGTAAAAATATTCTCTGTACTTTGGAATAAGATTTTTATTAACTCAGCAAATTCAGGCTCTAGGTGCATAGCAAGTCATTGCTACCAGTTATTTGTTGGACTTTCCTTACCACTTTTCCAGCAACATATATACGGCCTCTACATTTTTAATGCAAGTGGTTTTTAGTAGGCTGCATAGTAACTGAGGTCTTGATAGGCACTGTTTTATTTTTAAAACATAAATGGATTTGTTTGAATGAGAGCTAAAAATGCTTAAAAATGAGTTTGACTGAAAGCATTCAGAACGTCCTTTTTAACTCATTCTATTTTGCAGATTTAGCTAAAAGCTGTGTTGAAAAGCGACTGAATTAGTGCTCGATCCTGCCTCTGTCATCTGAATGATTCCCTGGTCAGCTGATTTATCTCACTAAACCAACAGAAATATTTGTAATTTCTCTACTTTTGTCTTCTGTTACTTTAGTTAGTTGAGTACAAGGAAGTTTTCACTCAAAGTGGAACTGGTGTAGGAGCAGTGAGCCAGCATGGCCTGGAGCAGGAGAGCGCAGGACCTCTGCTTCTGGTGGCACTCAGCTGCTACATCAGCTTGGGAAATCTCACAGGCAGGATTGCACGGGTTATATGACAGCAGGTGAAATGCTGTGCACATGGCTTTGAGGAAAGGTGGGTTACTGCCTACAGAACAATTGAAAATGCACCAGTTGATTGTTTCAGAATCTTCTTCCTCCTTTTCATCCCTGCTGTCCAGAAAATCCTGTGTGACACTGAAAGTCCTGGTAGCAATAGCTATGCTTCATCTTCCTGAAGCAATTTTTGTTGTGTTTGTGTTTGGTTTCTTCTTTTTTTAACTTTTTCTTAGCAATGAGAATATATTCACACTAGTTCATTGATGGCAAAGCTGCTCTATGTTGCTCTTTGTGTATCTGTTCTTTCTTGTAAGAGTGCATCCTGCTCCAGTTGTGGCCCTAATAAAATGTCTGCATAAAACCAGGGCAAGTGTACATACGAGACTTAACCTGACCCCTTTCCTGGGTCCAAACTATTTTCATACTGGGGATTTCCTGAGTCCAGTGTAGCTTTTCTATTTAGGAATTCTTGATAGACTCCTTGTCCAGGGGCTTGACCATTCTTTCCTTTAAACTCTTCTCACCCTTGGCAAAGTCCACGAGTTTGCTTTGGGCACAGCTTTTGGTTGCTTCATGTAATAAACTCCAGCTCTTGCATTCAGAGGTGCTCAGCTGTCATCCTTATCTCCATGCCATTTACAGTTTGTAAATTGGTCTTCCAAGTTCTGCTTCTGACCATGAATGGATTGTTTGAAGCTGATCGCTCCATGCGTGAAACTAGACGTGTCTTTCTCCTGGTCCTGGTCCCCCATATGCATCACTTTATGTCAGGTTGGTTGAATTCACAGAAGAATTGTAGGGGTTGCAAGGGACCTCTAGAGATCATCAAATCCAACCCCCCTGCTAAAGCAGGTTCCCTACAGTAGGTCATTTTGTTGCTTGGTGATTTTGTCTTTTGAAGTTCTGAAGTGTTTGACCTTGCTCTTGTCCTTATAGTCATGAATAATTTGGTATTAACTCTGCTGCTCTGCCCTACTCTTGTTGAACATGTATACATTCCAAGTGCAAAAGCAGAACTTACCTGTTCACTTTGCTGTTGAATCTCTGGTCGCATCCATAGGAAAAAGTGTTAACGGGAAGGATTCCATGTGGAAGCTTTGCCAAAACAGTCTCCAAGAATAAATGTGGAAGTGAGGTCACAAGGTGGACTCTGCCTTCATCACCATATCTGGTAAATTGTCCTTTCCAGAGAGATCAAAAGTTGAAGTTTAGAATGGAAGAATGTGGATGCTATCGTGAGTCAGACAGTGAGCACGAGAGGGATGAAAGCCAGAGGAACTGCTCTGGGTTGAAGCCAAGCAAATGCTTCAGTCTGCAGGCTGTTACTTGAGCTTGCCTTTTGCATTTCTTGTATCTAGATTTTATTGCGTTCCCCCACGCTATATTGACAAACTTGCATAATCAAGTTGATATTTTCTTTGCAAAGGCTGTTGCATCTTGTACAATTGTTTGACTTTTTTTTCCTTTTTTACACAGAAATCATATAAGAATACTGTTGTCCACACAGTTGAAACTGCATCTCCATAGCTTCAGCGAGTTTCTTAACGCTCTAAATATTGTGTTTTCTGTCTGTGAATGCAACTTTTATTCTATGGAGAATCTGGTCAGGGCTGTTCTGCAAGGGAAATATTTTTAGACTGTAATTCAGGGAATCTGCCTACACCAGACTTGGAATGTCTCTTAAGGCTCTCTTCTGTTCTTCCCTTCCCCCATCTACCCAATATTTCGATCATTTGTGGTTTCTTCGCGACTTTGAAGCGCTTTCACGAGACTTGCACCTGTTCCCAGTAGCACAGGCAGCAAACCAGCTGCCTTACTTCATATCTATCGCACACTGAGCTTAGTGCCACCTTATTCAATGGCTGGTTAGTTGCAGAGCTTCTCAGCGATGCTCTTAATTTCATTTCCCCCTTTTTAGCAGATCTGACAATATAGAGAAATATTTATTGTGGTTTTATCTAAAAGCCCCTTCTTCTGTTTCAGCAGTTTGAAAGCTGTGTTCCTGGGTCTGCCTGCCGTGCTTATACCTGTGAACACAGTGGTTGAGAATATTTTCATATGTTCGTATTCTAATGTGGTTAAAGCCTGGAGCTGTGAACAGGAGTGTAATAAATAGAGGCACTGCTACGTGTACCCAACGAGTCAGAAAATGACTGATGCGGTTCTGCTTGCTTTCTTGAGCTGCAGGGAGGGTGAACCGCTTGCTTTTGGCTAGCTTCAGCTTTGGAGTCTGGGTTCCAATTGCTGTCAGACCCTTGTAGGGCCTTGGTGCTGTGTTGTCAGCCGGTCAGATTTGTCCTTGCGTTTTCTTTGGTCTGGCTTTATGATAATGATGAAGTAGTCCTGCCTCTTTGATCCTTACTGGGTTGATGCCCTGGATGTTATTCCAGTGAATGCTGACAGCTTGTTAGAAGTCCAGCAGTTTTTTTAACATCAGCACTGCAATTATTTGAACGTCTTCAGTGCTTCTTAAGTGCTGAACAGAGGGGAATACTCAACTTCTCTATGCCTGCCCTTGCTAATGCAGTGCTACGTGGTTCACCCTTACTATCTGTCAGAGCACTGTGCTGCTCCTCACTCTGAATGCCCAGCACTGCAGGGCTCAGCCTCCCTGGGACCCCGGCTCCTCCGTGACTGCTCCACATCCTGAGCTGCTCCACATTGCCCATCCCAAAGCCCATGTGTAGCCCTTTTGCATGTCTCATGCGCTCATAATGGTGTTTGAACATGTTTTCATTTGTATTTCTTTATTTATAACTGAAAGTAATAAGAAGTGGTTTTGCTGTTGTCTTGTCAGAGCTTGTTTTAGACCAGATTTGTAGGGTTTCTTTTTGGTTCAGCTTAGCTTCTGTCTGTTTGGTTCCCATAGCAAGATTCTGTTACACATTCTGCAAATTGTAAATATTGTACCCTGCTTATTACTGATTTATATGACTATTTTAACTTCGATATGTGATTTCTGACCTTGTTAAGATTTCATTCTATCTACTCTCTAATTCTTCCTTGTAAGCTGTATGTTGTCAATAGTAATTCAAAATAACTGTGACTTCCTGAGTGTTGAGCAGTTGGTTATGTGCAGCAGCAAATCCATTCTGTCTGCTACAATGATGCACTCAACCCTTGCAGTGAGGTAGAAGGCTCTGAAATTGTAATCTTTTTGTTTCTAAAATCAGAACGCTTACTTCAAATAGATTTATAGGCAGGCTAAGAAAGTCTGGCTTTTTTTCCCCAGATCAGGGAGCCCAGTGAGAGATGAACAGTTATCACAGCAATGGGAAATATGTGAAATTAAGTTCACAGTGCAGCTGATTGCAGATAATTGCCCTTACAGACCGGCCTGCAGGCAGATCCCTGTCACACCAGCGTGCACCTCCATTACTGCCTGTGTCCTCCTCTTCCTCATGCTTTCTGCAAGTCTTTATCCTCTTGCTGTCTGGCCCAGGATTTATCATGTTGTGAAGGATTTCACAATTTTCAATCTGCTTAAGCATGGGCAGGCATGGAGTTAATCTGCTGGAAAACAGGTTCTGTTACAAATTGCGTTTGCCATCCAGAATTGCCTACTGGGTGAGTTGGTGGTTGGAGGCACCGAAGCCTGTTTGATACTGCCCTATACTGTCTGCCTACGTTATTATTCATTTGTGAGCCCTTTGATATTTTTTAATGCAGCTGCACGCTGGTTTTAAATGGCCAAGAGGAGCACGGGGTTACGTAAGTCAGGGCAAGTAGCTTGGTCCTCATGTCACAACAGGCTTTTGAGGCTGGCCGTGTTACGGGGCTGCTGTTCTGCCTCACTGGGTGGAAAACACCGGGCTGTCTCTTCATCAGGCTGTGTTTTTCCAGGAGGTATATTTAGCTGTGTCATGCTGTAACATTTCGTCTCTGTGTACCTCTCAGTAGTAGGGAGGTGATTGCTCATCTCACCTTGCTGAGGGTTTTTTTGAGCTGCACACTTAGCTGTATTTTTAGCCATGTTTTTAACCAGAAGTTAGTTGGGAGACTACAAAAACATTCTCTTAAAAGTGCATGTGAACTGTCTGCCATTTGTATCTTGCAAGATTTTAAGAACTACAGAAAATGGTGTAATTAACCATTCCGTGAAGACTATTTAAGGGCAATCTCTTTTATGTGTTTCACATGGACATTACTCCTAATTTAAAACTTCTTATTACCAAACCAGCTAGGACGTGCAGTTTCTGCCTGCTGTCTTGGCAGACTTTATTTAGATAGCTTTTCTTCTTTTCATGTCAGTTGCACCAAAATACAGTGCTAAATGAAAAACAGCAGCCCAACCCCAGCACTGTGTAACTTCCTAGCTTGTTTTCCAGTTGTTGTTACAGTGCAGTTGCAAGTGGTCTGTAGAGACCCCTTTATTCGCTACTCTTAAGTTAAAATCTGTGTATTTTGGACATTCCTTGTAGTGGGGCAGGACTGGGTAAGGTGGTAAGGTGCTGCGTGGTGAGGCTTCTTTCCAGCTGTGGGCAATGCACTTCTTAAGTGAGTTGAGATACAGTCATGTTTCAGCAGAGTTTATCAATGTTGTAAAGTAGAATTGAACAATGTTTTTGGTCCTTTTAGTATGAATGATGCCTGGAGTGCCCCTCTCATTAGCAATTTTTGTTTGTTTTTTTGTGCTTGTGCAATCTTTCCCTTAGGAAAACTTTAGTTTTGATTCCTGACATAGTTAAAGAGTGAAGTGAAGTTAGCGAGAAGGCAGGCCTGGTTCTCCTCCTTGGGTGCAGGGCATGGCTGGCATTGCTTTATAAGGGAGTGGACCATTTTCCTTATCCTCCTTCTTTCCCACACTTATTTTTTCCCAGAACTACACTGACTCCTTCCTTTTCCCACCCCTAGAGATCCCACGGTAAGTCTTGCAGTCCCCAAGTGTTCTTCCTTGCATCCACAGTAAGTGTCAGAGCAGAGGTTCCCCCTCCAGTGCTGGACCTCTGCGTGCCTTT
>PPHD01020300.1:0-13711 GCA_002909625.1 Bambusicola thoracicus
AGATGGTTTTGAAATAGATATGGAGATTTGCTTCGTGCCACTTCATAAATAACAAGAACGTATCGTGATGTCTGGCCATCTAGGACAGGAAGCAGAATGAAATTTACTGCTGATAAAACATGATTTTTATCAGAAGTAAATTCGAGCACTCTAAAGTTTTGTTTGAAAGATTTTGTTCCAGAATGCCTGTGTTTTAAACTGACTTGCTCTTTTTTCTTTCTTCATACGTATTTGTTTTCATTCACAGCTCGCATAAAAAGTTCGTTTTAGAATCATTTCTCATCTACATAATGTCTTGGGCATCAGATCTGACCTATGAGCAAAAATACAGTATTTGTATATTGACGTTGTTCCAGGGGAGCGATAGCTGATGCTTCAGTGGAGATTAGCATAGAATCAGTCATCTTAACAGTAATCTATTGTACATGACAGTGTAACGTTATTAAATGCAAATGTCTGTTTTGTCATTTACATGTTCTTAATGGAGGTTTGACACTAATGCTATCAGTAAGGGAAAAAAAAAATTGAAGTAAAACATTCAATAAAGAATGATTTCTTTGACAATTTAGAGCTGTTTAATTCCATAGATTAGAATAGCCTGACTATAAACCGTTATGACTGATTTCTGAAGCGATTCAGTTTTGCTATCGCAGTTCTTGAACGAAATGCATTAAGGAATGTCACTTCAGGATTTCCATACTATGGTATTTCAGTCAACAAAGAATTGCTCTACTTGCCAGTAAATTAAATTAAATTATGATATGTTTTTTTTCTTTTATTGAGAAACAACAACAAATCCTCAAGTCAGCAGTCGTCGTCATCTTCCTCTTCATCCTCTCTGTCGTCATGCTCTTCATCATCTGCACTGGCACAAGAACTGTCCCAGCAAACAGCAGTAATACCAGAGTCTGATTCTAATAGCCAGGTTGACTGGACATATGATCCAAATGAGCCACGTTACTGCATCTGTAATCAGGTAAAAACATCATCCAACCAGAAATATAACCAGATACGCTTTTTCACTGTAGATGAGCTTCTTGCTTTGATTGCTCATTTAAAAACAGATCAGAATTTCAATATTGCAAATAGAATGTTTTTGTTTCCTTAGTGGTAATATGACAGGACAAGGGGAAATGGTTTTAAATTGAAGGAGGGAAGATTTAGGTTGGATGTCAGGGGGAAGCTTTTTAGCAAGAGAATGGTGAGGTTCTGGAACAGGCTGCCCAGAAAGGCTGTGGATGCTCCATCCCTGGAGGTGTTCAAGGCCAGGTTGGATGGGGCCCTTGGCAGCCTGGTCTAGTATTAGATAGGGAGGTTGGCGCCCCTGCATGTGGCAGGGGGGTTGGAGCGTCATGATCCTTGAGGTCTCTTCCAACCCAGCCCATTCTATGATTTTTATGAAAAATTAACTCAAAGGCCCAAACAAAAAACAAGCCAGTTTTCCTGTGATGTGCCGCATCTGGAGAGTTCTACGTCTCTTACTGAAGAATTTAGGAATAATTTAATTCAAAGTTGAATACGATCACAGTGAATTTACTTAAAATTTGAAGTTAGAGAAATACTTTTTCTCTCATCGTTTCCTGCTTTCGTAAAACAGATTAATAATAGAGAAGATACTGGTTTTGTAAAAGGCACTCAGAAAGTTGAAAGACTAAATGAGAGCATGAGAAGCTTGTTTTTAAAAATGCCTATTCCATTTTTATAGTTTTATGTGTTAGGTTTATTTTTTTTAGAGTTTACAGAATTCTTTGGTTCTTCTGAAAGTACTGTTTATTTCAAATAGTTCTTGAAGATGTCATGTGTGCAAAGGAAATGCTAGACATAAATATATTTGAAAAGTGGGCTGATGATGTCCAAACAGCAGTACCAAAATGTACTTAGTCCAAGTTTTGAATGCTAAATGTTTTTTTATCTGACCCGAAAGAGACATGTGAACACAATTACTCAACAACAAAAAATATATTGTTGCCACTGTTGACTGAAGAACTTAATGTGAAAGAAAAAAGAAACAAAAACCTTGAATTTCACCCATTTGAAAATGTTGTTTTTATTAATAAGGTGTTTTTTTTCCCTTCTTTTTTAATAGGTGTCCTATGGTGAGATGGTAGGCTGTGATAACCAAGATGTAAGTAGTAAAGTTCAGAATGTTCATAAGAGAAGCCTTGTGCATGTAACTGTTGCTTACAGGAGTTACTTTTCTGTAGTGCTTCTTATGTTTTCAGTTTTAATGAAAACAGGGACAAGTATGGCTCTTTGTTCTTTACCTGCACACAACAAAAAAAGTAATTATTTTTCCTTTTTCCATTCAAATTGTTTACCTCAGTTCACACTTAAACATATAGTATGGGTGGGAACAAGCAGAGAGAAAATAAAATGTTTTTAATATTAATCTTTCCAGTCACATAGGAGTTCATGTATTTTTCCTTGCTTAATCGCAGTAAGGTTCAATTACTGTGTGTAACAAGACTATTCAGAAACTGCAAAGCTTGCTGTTAAGAACTTTTAGGTGTGTGTAGCACTTCCATTCTAAACAAAACTGCCCCTTGCTGACTTCCTTGTGCTTGAAAGGTAAAAATCCTAGACAAAAATTAAAAATGGAACTTGCATTAAAACCAACCCATATATTTCATCCCTGATCACAGTCTTAAACATCATAACTACATACTTTTAATGTTCTTTTTCTCTATGAAGTAGCTTCAAATTTAAAAAGATATGTCCTGACCTTGAAAATTCCTTTAAGTATTGGGAAACGTACCACTTAGGATTCTGATATTCATGGATTTCACTTTTACTGCTTTGGATTTTTTGTTCTTATTTCATCTTTCGTGACTTGCAATGAGACTGAAGGAATCATGCAGAAAATCAGTCCAAGAGTAAAGGAGAGAAAGCGAGAAGTTTGCATTTGACATTAGAAATAGTAGTAGTGCCAGCTTCATAGAAAATTTCATGAAAAACTTCAAACAGAGGTAGAGCTTAAATATTTGTGTGAGAAGTATGATGTGAACTAATGTGCATACAAGTCGAAACCTTCTTCAGGAGACTTCTCCCTGTCTGTCCCCACAGTTCAGATTCCTTTAGAAGTCTTCTCTCTTTCCTGAGGAATTTTGACATACTTGAAATACCCTTTATTTCTGGGAACATCTAGCTATGTCAGTATTAATCCCAATTGCCTGATTCAAATACTGCAAGTTTTAAAAGAGCAAGTGAATGTAATTATGTACTTAATGAGATTCTCCTGCATTCGGTCAGAAGTGAGTGATTAAGATTACTGTTGTGTCACTCAAAATATTGTCAAGCTAAATTTATCATTAGCACAGCAAACTTATTTTGTTTTCTATATAAATAAGTCAGTATATGACTCCTAGAATTTTTGTTGCTTTCATTATGCTGTGGGGTGCATGTTAGGGTATGGATTCCTCCTCCTTTTTCATTTTATCCTATTGTTTGCTTGGTCTGAAAGGCAGAACCTACACTTTCTACTAGTGCTTCTTTTCATAGAATTGTATGTGATCACAATTTAAGAAAAAAACAAAATCCCCAACCCTCTCTAAACTCTATTTTTATAGTGCCCCATTGAATGGTTCCATTATGGATGTGTTGGACTGACAGAAGCACCAAAAGGGAAATGGTACTGCCCACAGTGTACAGCTGCAATGAAGAGGAGAGGCAGCAGACATAAATAAACTTCTTCATCTGGAAAACAAAGTGCATACTAAAGGTTTTATGGG
Organism: Bambusicola thoracicus; assembly: GCA_002909625.1. NCBI lineage: Eukaryota > Metazoa > Chordata > Aves > Galliformes > Phasianidae > Bambusicola > Bambusicola thoracicus. The sequence goes on from PPHD01020300.1 coordinate 3,729, forward strand.
GGACTTAAATGGGGAGAGGAACCCCCACCACACTTCCTTGCAACCACTTAAAGAAGGGTTAACATAGCAGTCATAAGATCTTGAACTATTGGTTTTGCTGGTTGTGTTTGAATATTGTACGTAAGCTGTTTATGCACACTGATGTGCTGCAGATGCTATTCCAGCAAGCCTTGGATTGTTGCAGTGGCCAACATATGCAGACATTTGTACTGTCAAACCATTTTCTCTAAGCAGTGGGCATTCTACAATTATTCAGTCTTCAGAAAATTCTGATAAGTCAAGATTTTAAATGTATGTTTTATATTCAACAGATATATTCTGCTGCATGTACTGTACTCAAGAGCTGTTATGTAACACTATGTATATAAATGGTGCAAAAAGTCAGTGCTTCTTAAAAAAAAAGACAATGATTTTTAAAATGCCTTTATAGCTTTGGTTCTTTATGAAAATTAATTCAGCAGGCTGAAGAAAATGGTTCTTGTATACAGCGGGCTGTTGTCCTCTAGGGTACTTGAGTATGTAAAAACAAAAAAATGCTGTAGAATAAAACAAACTTGTGCCATTAGTCTTATATGTTTCTGCTCCAGAGACAGTGCAGACCATAAGAAGAAAAAGAAGTGTTAAAGTGATGATAAATTTTTATACCAAATGTGTTTATTTTTTTGTGCAAGTAATCCTTTAAATTTGAATTGTATTAGGTGTTAAAATAAAACAACCTCAACTCCTCCATTTCATGTTTTCCGTACATCTGTCAAAGAAGGTTTGTTCCTCTCATGGTTTCTGAAGAACATAGCTGAGTTTCTATGAGAAATTCCTGCCATATTCCTTCTTGAACAGTAGCTTTCATGTAAAAGTCAACACATGGATCAGGAAAGATGTAAAAGGATAAATAGTTTGTCCAGCTGTGGAGTCCCTGGAGGTACCTAACAGGGACGGTCATATTAGGGAGCTTCAAGGGAGGCCAATACATGTGCGGATCCTTTAAGGCCTGGTAAATCAAGAGCTGCACATGCTGTAGCACAGGATCAGGAGCCCCTTAAAAGGTACTTCTCTTGGCCATGAACATAATGGAAAATTTCTCCTTTCTTTTCTCCAGCTTGTTTATTTTGGATGTAGTTTGTAGATTTCCTTTCACAGAAAGTTTCCTTCTGCTGTTTTTGTTTGGCTTTCTGGTATGGCAGCAGCGCTGAACAGAAACAAGAATATTACTCTCTTTTTTTCCCTGCCTCCTTCTTCCTTCCACCACTAAGAAAAAAATACACTTTCCATTTGGAGTAAAGATTTTATTGTAGCATTGGAATTCTCTTTGGGCTGTCTGTGTACTTTCCATGGACCTTCACAGTAGCTTTCCTTGAAATGCTTCCAAATGCAATCTTGCACTGAAACACTCCAACGTCAAGGAAGTAAAGAGTTAGACCTACTCATATTAGGAGTACATGAAGAAAGTGCAGGCTTTATCTAAACCAGAATTAAACCAGACTTCTGTTAACATTTATGGATGCCCCATGCCCCGAGGCATTCAAGGCCAGGCTGGATGTGGCTCTGGGCAGCCTGGTCTGGTGGTTGGCAACCCTGCACATAGCAGGGGGGTTGAAACTACATGATCATTGTGGTCTTTTGGTTATTTTAAGTCTATATACTGAGGAAAAATAGATGAAAAGAAAACATGACTGTGGTGAAAGAATAGGATATAAATTGATTTTTTAAAAAAAGCAGCAGAGGGCAGTGTAATTAATATTCCATTAAAAGCGGGGAATTAGCCCACTGTGTGTGCGTTTCTGGGGAAATCTCAGACTTAACATAAGGAGTTTTGAGGGAGGCTATTGAGACCACAGAGATAAGAGGTAGTATTTGTTCTGTTGGAAACTGGTGCCAATCTGTGAATGGAAGTTAAATAGTCGACAGGTAATCTGGACTCCCCTTGGACTGAATCACTCAGCCTCTCGAACTAAGGACTAAATGCAATAACAATTTGGGCATTCTATATCAAATTCCTTCACTGGTGGTAACAACACCTAAGATGGTGTAAAGACTGCATATCTTCAAATAAATAAATAAATAAATCAGTTTTTAGCTAAGCAATTTGCTAAAAAAACCTTCATCCTCATTGGTATCTAAGAAAACAGGGAAGGACAAAAGCGACAACACAACGTGCAGGGCAAACATGCAGAACAGTCAAACCTAGTGTAGCAATTAGGCAGATCAATACAGTGGGAAAGATGTTACAACAAAGGTGTGATGACGGAAGGACTGGCACAATACAGAGATGTTATGAGGAAAGAGAAGATTGCTCACTCATATCAGAAGATTCCAGGTTTGCAGGAAAAAGCTCCACCAAGGAAGGATCTCCAGGAAGAAATCCTTGCCCAGTGGCAGTCAGCCCTTAAATGAGGCCTAGGAGGAGTGCAGCCAGGCTCCACCCCTTCTGGTCACACAGATGGATTGCCTTCACCTGTGCTCCCTGGGTTGATCCAGTCCTTTCCCCAGGTGCTCAATGAGTGGTTCAGGCTGTGACTCAACAGTTCCCATACACTTGTACATATGCTTTTTGTTTTCTCCTATGCAGGAAGCCTGTCAGAAGCTAATGGGTCAGCGGGTGGTTAAAGTACAAAAAGAACTGAATTTTTACAAGGTTGTGATAGACAACCTAAATTATTTCTTCACCGTGTGGGAGGTAAGACAGATGTGAACACTGGGCCCCTTGCTGCAGCATGCTTGAAGGTTGCTCTCAAAATAAGGTACCTATAGAAGTGAGTCTGCAACATGCTGCAAATGTTCATGGGAGTCCTCGAGAGATTCGTGTAGGAAATATTTGAGCTGTTGTGACTGCACTTGAAAAATACCCAAAGGGCTGAAAAGCAATAAAGATTATGCCAATTTTTCAAAATTTTCTGGTTGTATTTACCAACTTAGTTCTGTTTCTTCTGCACTGGTAAAGATTAGAATTAGTGCATGAGTGAGTAAATGCGTATTGGCAGTTGTGGCCCTGTGTTCATTAGAGTTGTAGGAAGGCTTCTCTCACTAAAAAAGGCCAGCTTGATGCAGTTTCCATAAAGGCTGTTAGGGTGTTTCATTAAGGTTTCCTTAAGGAGCGGTAATGTAGTAAGTGAGGAGAGGAGGTCTCTTAGCATTCCAAAATGCGCAAAATGGAATAATAAAGAAGTAAGTTACCAATAAGGGGAGGTTGCTAAGGGAGTCCTGTGGGTCTCTGCTACTCAGTGGTTATGGTTATTAAAGAAGGGTAAATAGTGACAAAATGTTTGCACTTGCATTGAGTTCTCAGAAATACCGAAAATGAAGCATTAAAGTAGCAAAACAATCTCATGGTACTGTATCTCATCAAACGAGAGGTGCAATTCAGTGTTTGTTAATTTAATGTGAAATAAGATTAAAATAACACTTAATTCTCAGTTTACCTACATCTGCATCCTCTGAATTAGCTACTGTCGAGTAGGAAATAACTGATTTTGGAATCACCAAAGGAATTCTATGGGAACGTTGTTTCTCTGCTCAGCAGTGGGTCAGACAGGTGCTAAGGATGACTTAGTAGGAAATAAAGATTGAAACAGAGGAGAGTTCTATGCTGTGTAAATTGATGGCGCCGTTAGGTTTTACTGCAGTGTAAAATTCTGATCCACCCTTCCACAGAAATGTAGTAAAATGGGGGAAGTCTCACATAGTCCAAGCTTTAGAATAGACACAATTGAGAAACAGCTGAGTTAGTTGTTCCTGTATGGCTGTGACAGTCCTGCTGTCTTTTGGCATCCAATGTGGGGCATGAAGGGTTCAAGATAAGAGATTTGATTGGGGTGTGGGGGGCATTAGTCCAAATTCATAGATGTTATAGCTGTTTAGCTGCTACTTGACAGGTTCCTGTGCTTGTGACAAGGCTTTCTTGCCTTACCGTATTTTAGACTGCAGTGCTTGTTAGTGGCTGCTTTTCCTTCTGCTGTTTGCTCTATTCCTTGTCATCTTGTTTTTCTGTGCTTGGAAACATTTTGATAACAGCTATGGCTGTAAGCCTGGGCTGGCAGATGGCCAGGGCATTGCTGCTGTCCCTGCACTGCTTACCAGACTGGCTGGAACTCAGGCTGAACTCAAGCCAGAGGAAACGTGACCTGTGGATGGGTCCATGTGAGAGCACGTACGCACTGAAGTGTTTGTGGCCACAGAGTTCACTCCAGAGCAGGTACACCTCAAAGCACCTATGGACATGGAGAAGTGCGTGCTGCAGGAGGTACACCTTGCAACATCCATGTCTGTAGATAAAGACATGCCAGACTACCTAGAAGTGTCTGTGGGTGTGGATAAGTGCAAGTGTCTGAGGAGAGCTCTGAAGAGACTGTGGCAAATGGAACAGGCCATGCCACAGCCAGTATACCTTAACGTGACTGTGGCTGTGGCACATCAAAACAAGTAGACTTCATAGCATCTATAACTGATGACACAGTAGATACAACTCTGAAGGAACTGTGGCTCATGGATAAGTCCATGCTGAAGGAGGTACTGTGAAACTGTGGCCAATGGATATGCTCAGGCTGGAAGCCGGGGCAAAGAGAGGAGTTCATTGCAGTATTAAACCCTATGACCTAGTCCAAAAGGATAAGGGGTGGAGATTGTAATGAATATGACCTTAAATTGTTGGTAAATCATGATCTAAGTTGCATACTTTAGTAAGTTCTTCAGCAGGAACCACTCGAACCAACAGAGGATGAGTCTCATACGAACCAGTGCAAGTGCAGTGATGACCTGACCCGAGCTGTCTCTGGCATTCAGTAACTGCAGAACACACTGCCTCCCCTGTCCCAAGCCACTGCTAAGTCATGGGTTGAAAGAACTCAGTGGACACTTTATGGGCGTTTCACAGATGCGGTCAATCGAGTAAGGGAATGTGTATTAATCAAAGGGTGGTGATTAATGAGGATGTCTTGGAAAGTGTATGACCTGAGCATGATATAAGCAGTATGGAGTAAGGGGTGGATATTATTGTGGTTTTAGCTGGGATGAAATTAACTTTCTTCATAGAGGCTTGTATGATGCTATGTTTTGGATTTTTAAAGAGAAGATTGTTGGTAACACTGATATTCAATTATTGCAGTGCAGTGCTTACAGAAAGCCAAGGACATTTCAACTTCTCAAGCTGCTCTGCCAGCGAGGAGCTGGAAGTGCACAAGGAGCTGGGATGGGACAGAACCAGGACAACTGGCCCAAATTGGCCAGAGGGGCATCCCATACCATATGGTGCAATGCTCAGCAATGAAAGCTGGGGTAGAGAAGGAAGAGGCAGGGAACATTGAGAGTGATGGCATTTGTCTTCCCTAAAAACCACTACCCGTGAGGAGAGCTGCTTTCCTGGAAGTGGGTGAACATCTGCCTGCCGATGGAAGTAACAAATGAATTCCTTGTTTGCTTTGTTTGTGCCTTTTGCTCTACTAGTAACCTGTCTTTACTTCAACCTGTAAGTTCTCACACTTTTACCTGTACAATTCTGTCCTCCATCCTACCTGGGGAGAGTGAGTGAACACCGGGGTGGTGCCAAGCTGGATTAAGCCACTACCACCAGTGAGTGCTGTTGGGTACAATCACTAGGTTAGGCAAGCCTTTGGCATTAGACAATGCAGCTGTTTCTAGTTTTATGCCAGTACTCAGGCCTTTGGGTGAATTTTCAGGATTAGGAGGTATTTGTAGTACCACAAACTGGGAACCAGTGTGCTGAGCATTGCAATAGAACAAAAAATGGTCTCTGCTTTGTAGATGGTATTTGTACTTTTAAGAAGCAGTTAAGAAACAGCACTTTTACCTCAGCTCTCAGTTTAATTTATTCTAAGACATGAAATAGGGAAAATATATTTATGCTTCCTGTTCTGAAAATGCTGCTCAGTTATCTTTCTGAATAGCACAGAATAATTTGCATTCTTTTCTTCTTTATTGCTTTTCAAAATGTTGTTCAACTGCACACAATAAAGATGAGAAATTGTGGGGTTTGTCTTCCCTCTTCTGTTCCTTCTCACCAGAGAGGTATTTCCACTGTTGTCTGGCTTTACTTAGCTAAGTTTTTTGTCTCCCACCTCACTCTCCTGGAACACACACAGTTTTATTCAGTAGAGGTGACAAGGGACAGAAGTAGGACCCTGTTGGTACTAGCACTGGCAGTAGAGGCTTCTGTTTTGCAGATACATTAAAAATCTCTGAGGAGAACTGCAAATGGGATACAAGTGTGACTTTATGAATAACTGAATTTAGGCCACCGTGAATGAACACTGCCTCTACTACTTGGTTACTCCTTCTAGGATTGCCTAAAATTCTTTGATTGATTAAAACAAGAAAAAAAATGCCACATTTCAATTTCTCCATACTGATTTAGAATAGCATTTCTCTAGCACTTTGTAATTACTTTGTAATCGTATGATGTTCTATAAAGATATGCAGCATCTCTTTCCACGAGATATATCTCATATCAGGAGCTGCTGGGCATGCTAACATTGCCAACAAGGTGCGTGATTAGTTACAAACTTCATAGAATCATAGAATGGCTTTGGTTGGAAGGGACCTCAAGGATCAAGCTCCAACGCCCCTGCTGCTCCAACCCCTCCAACCTCCCTATCTAATACTAGACCAGGCTGCCCAGGGCGCCATCCAACCTGGCCTTGAACACGTCCCGGGACAGGGCATCCTCAACCTATCTGGGCAGCCCATTCCAGCACCTCACCACTCTCTTGGTAAAGAACTGGTAAAGACTTGTGCTTGCATACACTGCATCTTATATTTCTGTACAACCAATAGTCTCCACCATTATATCGCGTTAGATTTAAATTATTTATTATAAGCATGATATTAACTATTTGCTAACTAACTGTTCTTCTTAAGGTACTGGAAGAAAAGTGAGCATATTATAGTTAGAGAAAGACTTGCCTCGTATCTGAGCAAGAAATCTACCAAATGCATTAAAAAAAAAAAAGCAACGTTAGGATACACAGCAGTTTTAACATTCTTAAAGCCCCTATTACTTATCTGTACTTAGTACTGTATTATCAGACTTTGTGTTTTGTCACTGCTCTGAGTCTTTCTAGAAGTTATTCCGTGATATCATATACATTAAATTGTACAACTATGTCCACATTGATGAAATGGGGCTACTTCCAGTCAATAAAAGTTTTGCTGAAGTTTAGGAGTACAATGATGGAACTCTTAACATAAAGCAGACTCGGTTGTTCAGCTACAATTGTGTCTGTTGTTCCTAAAAATAAAAGGAATTGGGAGAATCCTAAGTATATTTTGTTGCTGAACACAAACTTATGTCATTTAATTTCATTTTCTTAATTAAGATAACACTAAGCCTTTCTTTACAGCAGAATAAATAATGGTTATATGGTATTTTTACACACAACAATGAATGATACAGAAATAGGGTGGCAAAATGAATATATTTTTATATTGTTTCCACCTGCAAAATTGTGGCCTTACGATTTCAAAGCAAGTATTACTGTTTCTTTTCAGGAAAATACATGTGGGACAGATGTTTGGAAAAAGTTTGCAAACCTGAGTTCTGGGAGGGGTCAGTCAGGGAGGTGCTACAGAATCAGGGAATCCTTTCCTCTCAGAAGAATGGGGGTATTTCTTCCTGTCTTGGTAATGCTTTTAAATCCAGTGTATAAATTTTGCTAGGCATTGACTGAGAGCATTTTTTTGCACAAGGAGGTGCTGGTTTCAGAAGTAATAATTACTTGTTAGAGAGTCACTTACCCCAGAAGAGTTTTGAACAGTTTTGCCCTTCTTCTTTAACACTGTTGGTTGTTCTTGTACTACAATGTAAAATATGCACTGGGAAAACATTTCAGTTAAGTTTTAGCCCAGAACAGGAAAACTAAAGATGATTCTCAATAATGAAAAATAAAAAAAATCCAACCTGAAGGTGTTTTGACAAGTAGCTACATTAATGTTCAAGATTTGCCAACTCGAAAGTACTTTTCATCTTGAAATTGCTTTCCAAACACTCTGGTACTGCTGTTTACTTAAAGACTTCTGTTAAGAGGAGGGCGGGAAAGAATGTATTGGGAATTCCTCTTTATGAAGGCTCACGAGTATGTTAATGGCAAAGATTGTAAAGTTTGCTTTTAACTACTGTTTAAATCTTAAGCAGCAATATCTATAGTAATGAAGGAAAGAATCATGTAAATACTTGCATATTCTTCATAATTACATGAACACATTATAAGACCATGACTTGATATTATATTTAGCTAATTATGATATGACTTTAAATCAACTCTATAGTCTCTGTAATCATCTAAAGTTTGTTAGCTATCTGCTCTGTTTTTATTTTATGCTTACTTCATACTTTTCTGTGTTGGCAAATAGTCTCTTCGATATGCTTTAGTTCCAAACCGAAACACAGCTGTATGGCAATGGTGACTGCTATAAACACAGTGCTTTCTCAGCTTCTTCATACTGGGATTCTGATTTGGTTATACTTTTATTCTTTTGTAATTTGTGCAAAATCAAATACTAAGAGAAATGGCTTTCGTGATAGAAGAATTTATTCAACAAATTGCTTGGTCTATTTGTGGCATCCAGTGGGGAGACAAGCAATGCAGGGCCTTAGTAATAGATTAGGCTCAGGGCTAGTGCTTTTACCATAATTCTCCATGGCACAATGTGAGAACAAAGTGCTACACAGCACAGCAAACTGCAAAAGCCAAAAACAGCCTTTAACAAGATCTCATACTTGATGTACGGCAACAGAGGAGCATGGCAAGAATCAAAAACAACACTGAGAACAAATAAGTCAGTATCATGACCAGCAGAAGTTAAACAGATACAAAAAATTGTAAGTTCCCTATAAACGTGTTCTGGTCAGATCTCTTGCTAACTCAAAACCCTTTATTGCCTCATATTGGGCACAAAAAAAAACTGTTTTGTGTAAACCCTCATAGGCTGCTAAAAACTACATAGCTGCTCACTCCTTAATTGTTCCCTGGAGAGGATCAGAAAGGTAGAAGTTAGAAAACTCATGTGTTTACATAAAGACAGTTTAATATGTAAGAAAGAAAGAAAGGAAAGAAAGAAGGAAGAAATGAAAGAAAGAGGGGAGAAGGAAGAGAGAGAGAGAGAAAGAGAAAAAGAAAGAGAGAGAAAGAAAGAAGAAATAAAGAGAGAAGACCAAGATAGAGAAAGAAAAGTAAGTAAGAAAGAAAGAAACCAATTAAAAACAAGTGATGTAAAAATTGCTCACCACCAGCTAAGTGACGTCCAGCCAGACCCCAAGCAATGGCAGCCATGACAAGCTTCCTCCCCAGCAATTTTTATTGCTGACCATCTTGCCATGGGGTGTGGGACATCCTTTTGGTCAGTTTGGGGCAGCTGTCAGGTTCTGTCCCCTCCCAGCTCCTTGTGCACCCTCAATCTACTTGCTGAGAGGAACAGAGTGAGAAATGGAAAATATTTCAACTCTGTGAAAGCACTGCTCAGCCGCAGCTACAACACTGGTGTGTTACCAACACTTTTCATTACAAACCCCAAACATGGTACAATACCAGATACTATGAAGGACATTATCTCAGCCAAAACCAGCACAAGCTGAGGTTTCAAGACAAGGAGTATCAGCAGGATGCCAGAAAGATGTCCACCATCACAGAATCATGTGAACAAAATCACAGAACCACAACAAAATAAATTATATCAAAATAGAAAATAACACAGATGCCTTCTGAAAACATGAGTACTTCACTTTGTTTCTGTTCTTCATACCCAGAGATGAAAGTCCGTGTTCTTACAGCCTATCTGTGCATTCTTTTGATTATCACTGATCATTATTCTGCTCTCAGCAGTAGCCAATGAGTCTGATCAATCAAACTGGCTATAAAATACATAGATCTGTGTGTAACCAGAATAACTGCTTCAAGAGGTATGTATAGAGAGTAACAGTGAGGAGGAAGAAACAAGGAATTAAGTGATCTTCTTCTTCCCTGACATGTTCATTTTCT
>PPHD01020301.1:0-13711 GCA_002909625.1 Bambusicola thoracicus
GCAAAGGGATGCCAATGCCAATTTAGAGGAAAGTATATTGCTGGACTTTAAAATGGGTCCAGGATGACTCCTCAGAAGTAAATTGCAGATCTGTGAAGTTACTGGTGAGGAATCTCATTTGTCTGTACCTTGTAGTAACACCTGTGATCCCAGAACACAGCAAAGCATCAAAACAAAAGACAGCAGTCCTGTTTTCATCTTCACCAGCTGTTCTGTGTTCTCTGTAACACTCCTTCCAGAGCGATGGAGGAGATCTGGCAGTCAGTACTGGGATCTTTCCTGCTGTGGATCCATAGGACAAGCCAGTAGAACAGGCCTGGTCAGGCAATCCCTGTAAAAGAAGTTAGGAGGTTGCTCGTTTCTATTCCCAAGGACAGAAGATGGTATAGATATCAGCAATACAGAACCAGTGGTTGAGACGTACCCAGAAATATTGGTATTTTGTCCACTGACATACAAGGAGTGGGCTGTAGGTGGGGTGAGTAACAATAATCTTTAAAACATGACTTTGCAGATTGAAATGAGAATTGTGAAATTACAGGCTGGGTGCAGGTTTCCTATTTAGCAAATTACAGAGAGGTTTCTAGGCTCTCCAGGATGACCCAGCCAGCTTCAAAACAGAACAGACCAAAACCAAACATCATCCAGGCTAATCACAATCCTAGTCTGAAGAATAGGGCTAAGAATACATCATCTGAGCATCTGAACCCCCATGTTTTGGGCACACACAGAGCTTTTTCCCCATAGACGCAGATGATCTTAGAGCCGTGCTCCCAGCAGCTCTAAAGGCATTCGCTCAGCCTTGTTTGCGTGTCTGCATTCCAAAGCTAATGAGCATTCCAGCCCATGCAATGGACTCTGCCTCACCTTGGATGCACAAGGTCACCTCACCTTTGATCCCCTGGTTGCTGCAAGGCTACCCGAGGAGGGCTGAGGAATGACTCAGCAGCTCTGCCTGCTGCGTTCCTCTCTTGAACTGGGTTTTTTGCTCTGGTGAGGCTGTTCTCAGAACGGCTGAAGCTCACATGCCTGATCTTGAAGGGAGAGCACAATTATTTAGCAGGTGTAAAGCCAGCTAACGCCAGTACAGTGCAGCTCAGGCATGCGGCACGCGGGCTGATGTGTCAAGCGATGGCTGTTGTTGCCACGGGAATAACAACACAGAGGAGATCATGCAGCCTCGTGGCAAACTGTGACTTCATAGCATGGCATCCACCCGCACCCTTGTCAGAAAGCAAGTGAGATTTTGAGACACCGTGCACAAAATGCAGCGGGGAGAGGTTTTCAGAGAACTCCATGAGTTCTATTTGCAGCTGAACCCCAGCAGTGACTGACATTCCTGAGCTCACGAGCTGCGTACCAAAATCTTGATGTGGCTTTTGGCCATGCCACAATTGACAAACTGAAAGACAAATCAAGGGAGGGCTTAAGTGGCACACAGATCAGATACGTCAGTCACTTCTTGCTTCCCACAGCCCCTCATGGAAAGGGATCTGGCCAGCCTAAATGTCCTCTCCATCTCTACATTTTCCTCAGCAGAGAGTCTAAGTCACACTAGCAAAGCCCTACAGCAAAGCCCTTTTCACTTAACTTAGACCAGGAGGGGAGATGCACACGAGCCACATGCAACTCAATAGCCTCAGATGGATCACACTAGAGGCTTTAGTAAAAAAAAAGCGTAGAGTCTTGCTTGGTTTTCCTTCCTCCCATATCACCGGCACACCTACAGTCCCTACCACTTGTAAAGTCACCCTGACCACCAGCCAGCACCGCCACATCACACGGCTTCCTTTGCACACCTTTGGGACATGACTCTGAAGCCACCACAGCACCCCCAGCATTCTCCCCACGTTAGTTCTCCCTTAATTGCAACTATCATTAATCTCCACTAATTAGTACTGTTGGGAACTCTTGAGAAAGGCATTGACAAACACTGAGAAATTATTTTATGCCAAGAAGCCTAAAATATCTTGGCTTTGCCTAGTTTATAATGTATCGTAGCATTCAACTTACAGCACAGGACATAAAAATAGCTCCCAACAATATTATCACTTTGTTGTAATGGGCTAAATTCAGCCCTGAGGGGCTGTAGAAATTAATGGAGTTTGGCCCAACATGTGGTTAATGAGGATAGTCTATTTCAAGCCCATAAGATACCACACTTCTGCCACTACAGATTGGCTGGGAATAATTCACCTCTTCAGAGATGCTGTATTCACTTCCAGCCCTGGCTATGTCTGCTCTAAATAGAGACAGCAAAAATAGACATCAAAAACAAAAACACTTCTTTCAAACTCCGAATGCCTCTGGCTCTGATTTTGATCTCATACGCAGTAGAAGCTCAAGTGAGTGGCGAGGTTTCTTTCTCATTTGTGCCAGTACAAATGAACTCAGCCCATTGCTTAAGAATGCAGAAAATGTTAACGTCAGTTAAACAGGCTAACCTTTACTTCTTCACATCTCTTCCTATGGACAGCCTCTTGGCTTCCCGTTTCTAACATCTTCCCTCCCATACAGCCAAACCCACCCCACCCCCCAGAGCCCTTTCTCAGGAACTTCAGAATCAAAGTCCTGTGGCATCACATTTCTAGTTCTGCATGACCCTACTCTAATCTCGCAGGAGCACATAAGCCCATGTTAACCTATTCAGACCAATAAGTCAGTGTTTACTTGCAAAAAAGACGCATTCCTGGAGCTTTCTCTGTAGCTCACTCTGTTTGCATCTTACTCCTAACCCCAGGGTTCTGCAGGAGGTCCGTCTGAACTTTGGCCTTTGAGTCTTTGCTGCTGTTTGTTTTGAAACAGCACAGCCACAGAGGCTCAAAATATAGCCCAGGTTCTCCATTGTGCCCTCCGTTTTCCACATTGAAAACCTCCTGCAAAGAAGAATGCCCCAGAAGTCACTAAACTGCAGTTCAAATAATGTCAGTTCTTCCAGGCAGGCTGATCATTTCTAATACAGTTTACCTGCATTGAAGGTCTCGTGTATTCCTTCTGCCTCTTACAATTTACCTCAGCTGTTCTCAGTTGAAGAAGGATCTGCCCTGAATACCTGAACACAGCCCAACATGTTTCAACCACACCTGTTCTAGTGGTCTAAATCAGGGAGCATTTTATGGTCCAGAGGCCAACAAGCACGGTCTGGCTATCCAAAGGGACCCAACGTTGTTTATTTAACTGGTGTAGATCTATACTTTAAATCCTTCCTACCACCACGAACAAAACACTTGGATCAATTGTTTTCTGGACTATGGGTTTACAGGCAAATCTCTTTTTCCCAGGGAGGAAGAAATGTTCACTGCTTATGAGAACTCTGCTGAAGTGCAGTATATCCACATTTCTTTCCCATAGGATAAGCTCATAGTTTCACTCATATAACTCACAACCTTTCAACCCAATAGCCGAAGGTGGGACTTGGGACTGTGGGTATGGATTGATAGTGACTGCACCTTTCAAGGAAGCTGCCTTCAGACCCAACAGCTTTACCCGGTCCACATAGATGCATCCCAGCAGTACCTCTTTATGTTCCAGCAGAGATGATGGGGACAACAGATAAAGTACTATGTTTAGTCTTCTACCTCTGCCTCCAAACGTACTCCATTATTTACTTGGATCACAATGAAATAGAAAGCTGAGATGAGATGCTCATCTACTTTGTCATCTGTTAACTTCCAAAAAAAAAACACTGGGCTCTGTCTCCTTATCTCCCTTTGCCAAACAATGTGGCCAAGGCCAGCAGCTGTACGTCATCTTTCACACTCCTCAGTTGATTCAATCAGTCACATATTGGAGTTGATCATTACATATTCTAAGTAACTGTCGTTTATTCATTGATGCAAAATATTCGGTGCACTAACCATTCCTTAATGGGAAGGAAAAGAGTGAAAGCTTCACCAATACCACATCTTTCTTACCAGTTTCAGGAATGTAAAGCTAGCAATAACTTAGCAAAGTGTCAGTTCCACAATCAGCAGGAATAAATATTCTCTCCAGAAGGAAACTATAATCTTTATCCTTTAGGTTGGATATCAGGGGAAGTTCTTTACTATGAGAGTGGTGAGGTGCTGGCACAGGCTGCCCAGAGAGGCTGTGGATGCCCCATCCCTGGAGGTGTTCAAGGCCAGGTTGGATGGGGCCCTGGGCAGTCTGGTCTGGTATTAGATATGGAGGTTGGCAGCCCTGCCTGCAGCAGGAGGGCTGGAGCTTGGTGATTCTTGAGGTCCCTTCCAACCCAAGCCATTCTGTGATTCTATGATGATCCTTTGTATAGGGCCATTATACCTCATTCTGCACGGACCATTGTAATACAAAAGTTTTCCAATGAACCATCTTTTCCATCTTGTTTTTTAACATTATGACTTCTGAATCCCTAAAAGATGAACCCCAGCACTCTTCAGGAAGCTTTGACACCATACTCAATCACACCATTTGGACAGAAGGCCTGCCCCTTACTCATGGATCCTCTGCATTTCTTGAGACCTACCTCTTAAATAAAACTGCTGTCAGCATTGGTCTTCTTGCTTTCCTATCTGCTCACATCCATCACAACTGTCATTTGGAAGATACTGAGACTTTCCTTGGAATGAGCTTATACCTCCAGCTAACAGTCTTAAACCTACAGTGAGAATTCCTAATTACTCACCAAATCCAAGGAGAAGTGCAGGCTTGGAAAACTTTGAAAATCAACTTTAGGATGTTCACTACCAATTCTAAAAATCTCAAATTTAGGCTGATGCCTGCATTGGGCACAGCATTCTGTATTTGGCAGTGGTGATAAAATTTAGATCTCGCTTATAACAGCATAATTCTGGAAGCAGATCTAGTTAGTCCCTACAGCTATTTTCTCTGGTTGAAGACATAGCTTGAGATTTACATGCATGTAACAGGCTATGACCTTTCTCACACCCACCCCAATGCTTTGGCAGCACATGTATTTACAGCATTGTGTGTACAGTAAGCAGTCACACTGTAAAACAGTAAAGCAACACCCAAGCAAGCCATTGCCAATAGCAAAGAACTGGTTAGCTAGAAGAGTGGCTAATGTTCTGAAATACTGAGTGGTTAACAGTACTTCAAGTGGCTGTTGAGAGAATGCTGGTGTTTACTGACAGATCAATTATTCGCTCATGATTCTCTCTGTATAATTTCCTTGTAGTCTATTTCCTCTATTACATATTTTTAATCACTTTCTCTTAAGTTCTACTCCATGATTATTCTCTATCTTTGCCACATACCCTTTTGTGCCATATGCATGGTGAATATTAATCTCTGTAGAGCAGAGAATTTTTTAATTAAAGCAATGTTCTTTGGAAATAAATACAAAAACCATCAATTAAATGCATCAAATAAGGAAAAGTCATTAAAAAGGGATGTCAATCAAGATGCTGAGCTGAAATTCAGATGACAGCAATTGTGCTTCTGCTGTATTGATTTCTTATTGATTTAATCAATACAAAGTCCACCAGCTTTTGGTAAGGGAATCATTCTCACACCTCACCAGCTGCAGTTACCAGCTCTGTACACGGGGCGATCAAACAGCATCTCTGCTACTCTGGAAAGAGGTGTGCAAAGGATGTGCTCCACATGATGTACTTCTTAAAAGTCAGCAGAGAAGACATCTCAGACTTCGCATGGCATCTCTGCTCCTCCACATGAACACCATTGGGTACAGCAAACTGAAGCATTTGAAATATGTCACCAAAAATTGAGGTTCGGATTCTCTGGGGGCTCAAGAACTATTTACCTATAGATGCAACAATCAGGTGCTGCTCCTTTTTCTATCAGGATCTTCCAAATAAAGATGCACGAGCCTTCTAAGGACTGCAAGGGAGTTTTTGTTTAATGAAAGTAGATGAGAAAGAAGGATGTGGTCACAGAGACATTAGAAGTAGGTTAAGAAAAGCAGTCTGCTGGGATGGACAGAGGCACTATTTTGGATTTTGACTTCAAAGGAAAAGTGTAAGAAACTTGCAGTTCTGGAACTGGATATCATCCACGTAATTCCTTCGGGCTGCTTAGGATTGAGCTGTTACTAAGGATTGCTGTGTACTGTAATTACACTTAACAACAACAAAAAGAAGTGTTTTAATGTGCATCCTGCCAATTGTGTTTTAAGTATCTATTTGGCCCTTAGCAAGAACAAGAAATAGTAACTTCCGCTGTAAAAAAGCCTCTTGTTCCAAAGGTTGGATTGTGTCCTAGAGCTATCCCATAGATCTGCCTTCCAGAACTGCAACTGTATGCACAAAACTCACATTAAAGTAATTGATTGCTCCTTGATCTTAATACTTCACTATCCCGGGATCTATACTTTACAATACAATACACTATATCATAATATATAGAGAATACCACTAAAGTCAGTTGGCACTGTCTAAGTAAGGACCAAACAGAGCATCGATACTAGAGTCCAGAAAGAGGCACAAGGGATATGGCAGAAGCCAGCAGCCAGCTGTGCAGAGTTTAACCTGTCTGTGATACTTCTGTGAGGGCTGCGAGCAGGAAATCCCAGCCCATTATCTCCAGAGAGGGAAGAAGGATCGTGAAGAGAGAAGGGTGAATTATTAAAGGCTAGGCCAAGTATGACTGAGAGCTTATTAAAAAGGGAGGAGGATGGGCAAGTGGAGAAAGAGCTTGCTAGGCTGGTTTTATTAAAATCTAAGGCTAGATCCTCTGCAAATTAGCATAGCCCCATCGACTTGGGTTGACTGGCTGACTTTTTTGGCTGTATGGCAGTTTACCAGCTGACATTTTTGCCCATTAACTTGAAGCGTTGCTTGTTTTCCTGCGAGCTTCTTCTTTGTTTGTTCTGCCCCTTCCCCACTCTTTTTCTGCCAGAACTGACAAAATTCTTCAGCTGAAACATCTGAGGAATGACATCTCATCAAAGATGGACGTTTCCATGGAAATCTCTGTTTCAGATGAAATTTTTTGAGTCTTTCACAGATAAAATATAAATAACGGGTTGGACAAGTTTTCAATAAATCAAAACAGAAACTTGGCTGGAGAAGCTGAAATGTTGTTTGGGTTGCATTTTTCCTCTCTTTTCTCTTATAAACACACAGTGTCCGAAGAAAAGAAATGACCCAAAGGAAAATTTGCTGAAAACTTTCTGAAGGGGTATAAGGCCATATTTCAGGCTGTTCTTCAACAACAGCCCTCATTTATAGGCAAAGGGCAGGATGAGATGATGAAGAGTGAATGCAAGACAGAGGAGGGAGAGAAAGTGAAAGGTAAGCATCCTGACTTCCCTCTAGATTAGGGCCTTTTCTTTTCTCTCCAACTCTTTTCCTCGCTCCTCCCTTCCCACTCATTGCAGCTACTGCCTCAAACCATAATCTGCTGGAAAAAACCCAGCGCATGCTGTGCCTCCCCTGCACCAGCCGTTGCTGATCAAGAGATCCTCCAACACAACTCTAGAGGGTTTTTTCTCCCTCATTTTGAGCGCTGATTTAATCATACAAATAGACTGACATTTAATCATATGGGGAAGCACATTCCAGGGGAGAAACTACTGTGAGTGTTTCCCACAGGATGACCCCAAGGAAGAGTTGGCTCAGGAAGATGGTGCACTGAAAATAATTTTAGAAATGAATACATCCAGTAGAATGCAGAGTTCTGCTTAAACACGTAATAGATCTGACCACAGTAGAAGCTGGGTACCTATATCCCTGAGAATCCCATTGAGAGTCTCTGCCAAGGAATGCAAGCGAGTAGGAACACATTCAGGACTCTGGTCATGTTCTACCACCCTCACGTCTGTAAAGTAATCACATGCCCCAGAACAGTGCTAGGGAACCACTCTTAGAGGTCTTTCCTAACATATGTAGTGCCAAGGCTGGGCTTTACAATACAAAGATAGTCTTGGATGCAGAATGTTCAGTTAGAATTTCCAGGATTTTACCTTACCACTTCTACCCAGAAAGCTCTCTGTAAATGAAGTGTGCCAACTGAATCAATCTCTGCTTCTGGAAATGCAGTACCAGCTTCCTTGGCACAGCTCAGAATAGCAAAAATGTAAGAAGCCTCCTACGACTGGGGAAGAAAGCTAGAGCTACCAGCTGCTCTGAACATTTGTAGAGGGATGCTTGGGGACTGGGCTGCAAATACACCAGTATATTCCTCTTTCTAGGAGCCTTAAGTATGTTTGGCAATATACTGGGAAGAAATGCTGATGGTGTGAAACCTCAGTTGGGAGGTTGACTAGCACAGTGCATAATCCTACACGTGGACGAATATGATCATGATATTTTATTGCTGTCCGTAAGGTCCCATAAAGAATGTGTCACTTTGAGTTACTTTTCCTACATAAGGAATAAAAGATGTGTTTAAATCAGTGTGTAGCTTTAGGCAGCACTTAGCTGCTGACCGGTATGGATATCCCAACTGATGGAGCTGAGGAAAAGGCGTGCAGATTTGTCATCAGTGCCGAAGTAGTTTTGCACAGGAAGTGCTAATGCAGAACAAGACAAGAACTGCTTATTCTGGAGGAGGCAAACTCCAGCTTTTTTCTGTGAGCTTGTTAGATGAGGTCAGCCAGAAAAAAAAAGGGGGGGTGGGTGGGGAGTTTGTTAAACTACAAATGCAGTGAAAACCAAAGAGATTACATTAGGGAAGGTGTTATTCGGTGCATATGTGTGTGATGGGGTGCCAGAATCTGGATCTGAATAGTTTTGATTAACAAACTCGAGTTTGAATTATTAGAGAACTGTTCATTTTGTTAAGCCATTATTCATGGCCTGCGACTGGTCATAAGTAATGCTCTGCATCTTGATGAGAGGATTGAAGCTTACACTGGAATGATGAATGCCTGACAGCAGATAATGAATAGTGTACTTCCCTCACAATTCACAAATGCTCCAGGGTTTCTAAATTGTAAGCTACCAGGCCAACTCACTGAACAAGTGCAATGAAATAACATTCCCAAGAGCAGCGAGATTTCAGCCCTTTCTCTGTGGGGCAGAGTTTTGTTTCTCTAAATCAAAGCAGTGTGGGTCAAGCAGGTGTCCTCGAGCTGTTTGTTGGTTTTGTCTCAGGCCCAGGCAGCCAGTAAATACAACACAACCTCTCAGCCTCCAACTCCTCCTTGGGGAGAGAGCCGGGGAGGTCCTGGGGAGGTCAAAACCCAACTCTCTGCAGAAGTACTTTCACCCCCTGACCCAGGAACTTCCTCATGTAGTTGGAGCTGCATGAATGCTTGCGAATAGTAACCGCACAGTCACATAAATAGCAGTCAATGGAAGCCAAGTAATTCATTTATCAATATATTGGCCGACAGACTGTCTTCATTATTTAACTATTCTGGTAAAAGCTAATGCATAAAGAACTTCAATGGTACACAGATCTTGCACAGGGCCTTCAGCCAAGGGGAAATTTCACGTGAAATGCCGGGCAGTTAGTTCAAAGTCTTCTCCTTTTGCAAACAGAACAGCAGGATGATCAGCCAGGGGCAAAGCATTGCAAATGGTGCTTGGTCCAACATGTTGCAATACTGTTTTCCAGTTTTATCATAGTCTCTAAATACCAGTTTGGCTAGTAACCAGATATATATATCTCCCCAACCAAAAGCAATGCCAGTATGCAAAGAAAATGCTTTAGTTGCTGACCCATGGGAAACTGAAATACGGACGAGCTGTCATGTGAAGCTTGGAGAAAAACACCTGAGAGCATCAAGATGAACATTTGAAAACAGTCACATGCAGAGCACTTCACTCACGATAGACAAGAAAAAATTGTTTGGCCTGAGATATTTGTACATCACAGGCTGATCTTCCAACCAAGCTGCAGAACCAATTAATTGAATTAGCATGGCATATCATTCTCCTAAGCAGTCAACACTCTGCAACTGTGTGAAGTCTGTTGCTGTGGCAGGCCTGCCTACGCATCTTCAGTTCATAACACCACAATCTATTTGCTTGCATTTACAACCATGGCTCTGCTAGCTGCAAATGACAGCAATGGCACTCATTAAGCTGGTGGCTTGGGACAGGCTTCAAGCGGGGAATGGCTTATGTGAGAATCTCAGTTCAGCAGCATCCTGCTGGGGCGGTGGTGGCTACAAAAATAAACAAGCAGAGGCTTCCCACTGACCCACTGACACAGCATCAGTTACGTTTTTACACTTGGCACCCTTCTAACAAATGATTGCACTGCGGTTGCATGAGGCAATAGCACACGCTCCATGAGTCCTTTGTGTCTGCTCACAGTGCTGAGCCTTTGCAGCCCAGGGGGCCGCTCAGTGCTTCTGTTTCTGATGGGTGGGTGATAGGACCAGGAATTACGGACTTTGTCTAACTTCTGGTAGCAATCCATCACTTTCCACATAGTATTTCTTCTCGTGTCTTTACTGAGTGAATTTTCAAAATCTAACAAGACAGTTTCTTCTCTGACTGGAGAGTTAACAGATTGGGTAGTCCTAATGCTGACAGAAATTGCCTGTGTAATCTCAGCTTAATTACTCTTTCTGAGCTTCATTTTTCCCCGTGAAATTATATTTTCTTTCCCCTGCATTTGATCTAGTTTTTCCACTTAAACTCATCTTCTAGTCTCTTCATCAGCTTTATTGTTCTCTGCACACATTCAAGCACCTCAATAGCCTTCTTGTAGTGAAGGGCCCACAAATGAACACCATACTCAAAGTGAGGACTCACCAGCGTTTAGTACTGGGGGACAGACAATCCCTTTCCTAATTCACTAGTCACACTATTCCTGAGGCAGGTCAGGATGCCATTGCCCTTCTTGGCCACCTAGGCACACTGCCAGCCCCTGTTCAACCAGGTCCTTCTCTGATGGGCAGCTTTCCACCACTCTTCCCCACAATTATACTTCTGCATTGAGTCGTTGTGACTCAAGCACAGAACCCAGCGTTTATTCTTGGTGAATCCCATGAGACTGGGCTCACTCAATCCACTGATCCAGCTTAAAGAGCTCCCTTTGCAATGCCTTCCTACCCCCAGACAGGTTGACAGTCCTGCCTCACTTGGTATTGCCTGTGAGCTTACTGAGGGTGTACTTGATCTCTTCATCTAGATCAGTGATAAAAATGTGGAACAAAACTGGCCCCAAGACTAAGACCTGGAGGACACCACAGGCGATCAGACACTGACTGAACTGAACTCCATTCACTAGGATTGTTTGATCCCAGCTCTCCAGATGGTACTTCACCCAGTAGCCCTGTCCAAGCCATCTGAGCCACCAAGCCACAGATCTCTTATACATTACCTCTGAATTTCCAACATCTAAAGCTCCTTTCCCCAGCAAATGCCACCAAGTTTCTTTGCAGCTCTCCACCAGCAAGGTGCTGAAGATCACCTCAATTTTCACATCTGCCCTAGCAGGAAACAGTCCAGAGGCAAGTCGGTAGGATTGAAATGTTGAAGGTTGTTGGGAGCTTTTGTTCAAAGATTTCCTATTTCATATTATTTCTGTAGCTCATTTTCCTGTTCTCTTCCTTACAACTTCCTCCACCTAAATCATCTCCTACATGTGTTAAGTCTTATTTCTCTACTTCTACTTTCTTCTACTTCCTTCTACTTCCAGCCACTGTTTCAGCAGATCAGAAATGCTTTTACACATTCTTGACACTCTGATGCTCCACAACCAGCTGTGTGAACAAAATTTCAGCCATGCAAATGGTCACAGGATGACAAGTAAGAATAGCTCTGAAGACTTCAAAGAGAAGTTGTGGTTTTCAGGCTCGCATTTTTTGTGGTAGTCATTCGCTACTAGTTAGGTCTGGTATCAGCCTTCACCGATCAAACCACTTCACTTTCGAAAGCCAGCCCGTAATTAAAAAAAGAAGCCCAATATATTCTCAGTGATGATGCAATGGCGCGTTCTCAGGTGCTCTTCTAGGCAAGAGGCCAAGAGCTAAGGTACCATTTACGCAATTTTAAATGAATGGCATAAAATTAAGTTGGACTTTTTTATTGCAATTCCTAATTGTTTTGACTTTATTTCCCCAAAGCAGGATTTTCTTCTGAAAAGCCTTCTTTTTTTTTCTTCTTTTTAAAATAAGCTGTCTACCGTAACCATCACTTCACTCAGATGGCTGCACATCATACTCACAAGAGCTTTCGTGTTCCTCACTCCTCCTTTTCTGTTTCTCATTAAGGCCAAATTCTACTACCTTTATTCATATTGCTTTATTTCCTAGATCATGATGATTATTTCAGTACAGTGACTCCTAGAATAAATTACTACTATAGTGTGCCAAAATGACTTGGAGTCCTTGTTAAGGGCTGTTTCAGGCCTTTGTCATGTCTCTTTTATCCAGAGTCCTACCATGAGTAGGACTTTCTCACTTTCTCACAGCTCATCAGACATCCACCTGAGTTGATGCCGCAGGTAGGGCTTAGTTACATAGCCTGTTCTTGGAAATTAGCTGGGACATCCTCAGATATCAGTCACAGAGCAAAATCAATTGCTAACCAATCACGTCACAGAAAGAATACCAAGAACACAAAGTCAAATCCTCCCAAAGTAGGGAATGCTGGAGTTGAGATGATCATGATCTAGTCTGGAAAGGATAAGCTGCGACTCTTGATGCTACGTAGCCTCAGGGGAATGTGCAGTAACTAGTTACCCAGCACTCTATAAAACCCAGTCCCAGGCCTTCTACAGTAGCTATTAATAGGGGTTATAAACAGTCAGCAAACCATTACACGAGATCAGCTGTTATTATATTTATTTCATAGATTAAAATCTGACAACCAGTAGAACTAAAAAGGAAATCAGGCCTCTCTTGCTGTATCCATAGAGGTGATGCAGCAGGATACTGAAGAACGGTGCTCATAATGGGTACACAGACAAGGGTGAGAACAAGTTTTAGCATATCCCACTGATGTGCTCAAATGAAACTAAAGTAGAATTAGGAGTGAATTCTTGCTACTGCTTTCATATCTCCACTGCAGTCTCTTGGTAACACAGAATTCCCACCTCTCATCTCTGTCCACCAACAAAAATTTATAGCATGGATATGGTCTGATGCTGCAGACAGACAAGCAATTGCACTATGTGAAGTTGCTGTTGCCTCCTAAATGGTGGTTTGTGGTAGAGATTATCACTTCTGTAGCTTGAAAGATTTGGAGTAAACCCTAATCTGTTCTAGGCAAAGTTATCTAGGTTAAAGATTTTAAGTAGTTGCCTCGAGTCAGCCAGTTCTGGCTAATTGGGAGTTCCCTTAAGGACATCGCTGCCACTGAGTTCTGGTGGCAGTGGGCCTCCAGCTCCAAGATGCTGATGAGCACCTTAGGGCAGCAGTAGACTGCTTAAACTTGCCCATAAGAAGCAGAAGACACAATTAGCACACTCATTGAATGGGAGACTGTGTCTGAAAAGGCCAGAGCATGATTGAGTTGCTTGCTAAAAAAAAAAAAAAAAAAGTAGGCTCTCTTGCAAAACTGTATCATTAGCAATTAGGGAGGACTGGATATGTCACCTGTAGGTCACCAGGTGATGAGTTATACCGAGCCTTCCATCTATTGGTCACCAGTTACATTCAACCCAGCATAGAAATTATGGCCAGGCCTTTTAATTATATGTCTGCTTCACACTGACTTGAATGCTTTTCAGGCATTGTTTCTCATGTGGGTGTCTGGTGTCTGGCACAACTGGGGCTTGTCTCCACTGGGTTCCTTAATCTGAGTTTCTGGAACAGGAGTCTACAGGGAGCTTGGGTAGAATATAAACGTTTAATGCTTGTAAAAAAAAA
>PPHD01020302.1:0-11606 GCA_002909625.1 Bambusicola thoracicus
CATGTTTCACTTGATTCCTTTCTTACAAGCTAAAAGAACTGGAACATGTAAGCTGTTCTACTTTCTGAATCTCAAGGTAGGTTATTTAATCTTGCATTATGAGTCAAAATCCTGTTTCAGTAGAAAGACTGCATGTGTATGCACTTAATGAACAAGACCCTATAAGTTTGTAGAGCACCTAAATTTATATGTTGCATTAAATATGATCTTCACGGGCTAATTAGAAGTTTCACCCTTGCTTATACGATACACTGTTTTATGGTCAGTAACGCTAAAATCTGTGTAAACCATGTGCTTCTGGCTTTCAAATAAGGAAATGGATTACTTGTTTTTCTCTTGTCTGAACTGCTGGCACTGTAAAATTCAAGGAATTAGAATGATAGATTGACAACTTCATGTGAGATACGAAAGTTGTACAGGTAATTCAGTTTTATAAAAGCAAGACTCTAGTAAGGACACTAGTACAGTACATTTACATCAGCAAGATCCAATCTGGCATGCTTCTGGAAAGGCATGAAGTCTCTGGGGATCAGTACAGAATAGCTTGATTGTCTCCTCAGTACTGCAGGTTTGGATTCAACCAAGATTAGTACTTTCTAAAACTGATCGTTAGCTACTTCTTGTTGGATAACTTTTGTTCAGTTCCTACCATATAACGTATATAACTCTAAAACCCTCTCCATATATGGCACTGTTGTCTTTCTAACTGGAAATGGAATGATTCTGGATGTGTACCACCCTCCCCATCCCTGCAGAGGCCTCTGTGGGTTAACATTTGAAACAAAATGGTGAAATAAAGGTTCCCTATGGAGCTGTAGGCTTACATGATAAACTTCTGTTCTGCCAAGACATGCAGACATGATCATTCTTTCAGTCTGAGGGAGCTCCAGATGATATGTACGTGGGGATATATTTAAACAATTAACTAATTTTAGCTTGTCAACTGATAGGATTTCCAGTTTACGACAGCAGAAAATACCAGAAACCTAATGTTTTTACCCCTTACTTCCCCAGAAAGTGAAATTACTGAAACAAAATGGCCACTTATCCTAGAGTGGCAGATTTGCTGTGTACAGTTAGCCGTGTCTGCATATATGAAGACCAAAAATGCATGGCAGCCTAAATATATTCATTAAATATCTCTTGTGGTAGCAATTGTCTCTGTAGCCGCATTTTATAAACTGATGCTGCAAATATTTTAATGATTTAATTAGAGAAATCAACCTAGTAGTTACCGTGGCAATGAATAAAAATGTAGATTGCCTTTGTATTTTGCAAACATGGCTGTTTAGCAGCAAAGACAGATTTTGGATTGAGTGAAGACCAATTGATTTCTGTATTGTATTAGCTCTGTCTGAAGTGAACAATGTTCATCTGATTATGAATATGATTTTGTTTAAAACAGTAATGCTACCACATACTGCATCTGCCCTATTCTTCCAAGGATGTTTCCTGAACAACTAACATAGTTCTGAGATGCATGGAGAAGGACGTGAGCCAGTAACCAGTGGAGAACTACTCCCTTCTATAAAAGTAGTTGTTAGATTCCTAACACAGACTTCGCTGAATCTTACATCTACCATTTTTTCATTTCCTTTTTTCCCAAGTGCAAAATATGTTTAGAAGGACATCATTTAGAAGAAGCATTTCCTAACTTTTTCTGTCCTATAGTAGTTCCTCTGAAAACATGATGTTAAATTAAATGTACGGGTCACAATTATTGCCAAGTTCAGCATCCTAGGAAATATGAAGGATTAGTTAATCTTTTACATGAATGCATTTCTCAAAGCAACCTTACGGTTCCTGGAGCATCTATGGATGCTTTTTTCGCATTGCTTCTTTATCAAGCTATACAATGGCCAGCCCAAAGAAAATCTGAATCATGTAAAACTAGTTAATTCAATTCTGTGTGCTAGGGAAGTGCCTACTCATGAAGCCTTTTTGTTTGTTTTCAGAGTTTAGGTCTGATTCTTATCTGAACAATTCTCAAACAAGCACTGAGTATATATTTTATCCCGGTAATGCGAATATTACTGACAGGGTTCTATGTGATGATTGGATGGATGACGTTTTACAAATCTTGTGCTCCGCATGTCCTCTCTTCTGTGTGTTTTGGAGGATTTTACTTCCTCCCAAATAATCTTCTGACTGTATGCATTTTTACAGGCATTTGAAGATATGTTTGTTTTTACAAACTGCCATGGCTGTTCCTGACCCCTTAATCTCACAAGTTATATATCCTTCAAGTTCTTCCGTAGGCCATGGGATCTAAGTACTGCAGTCCTGTTGTATTCCAAGTTCTATTAAAGCTACATAGTTCAGAGGATATAGGAACATACTACAGGCAAATGCAGAATATAGCTTTTATCAAAATACAGGCTTGGAACTGGTCATTAACCAAAGCTGATTTATGCTCCTCCATTTTAAAGGAGAACTTTTTTCTTCTGAGAATATTTCCAAAAATAAATCACTTCTTTTCTAGGGAAACAGAGGTGTTCAGATCACAGAGCTGAACTTCCATCCACTGTGGGCTTGAGCAGATGCTTTTCTTGCTGCACATGAAAGCAAAATCATATTGCTACTTGGATGATGGAATTCCCTTAGTAGGCAGCCACCATCTTATTTACAAGGAAACTCAACCGTTAGTGTGTACTCAAACTGCTTCTGGTTGACTAGTTGGCTTTTAGCAGAGATGATACAAAGAAGAAATGAGACACTGGGTTGAAGTAAGCAGTCTCTATTACCACATCCATATTACTAACTTGTGTTTAATTGCTCAGCATTTATGAGGTTCATAGTTTATTGTCTTTCTTTCCACACAATAGTCTGAGCAAGTTTAAAAAGCTCCAGGTTTCAAAGGCTAGAGTTTTGGGTGCCTGCCAGCACTGATCTGTTTAACAAACAGGCAGCAGGGTGCTTATTAGTAGGTTGTGGTTTGCAAACTGTGAAGCCTGTGGGGCCAGAAGCACTGATCAAATACTGGATCTATAGATCACTAAACCCATTAGATGAAAAAGGGGAGTACCACTGAGTATAAATATATTTTTCATAGGCTTCAATTAGGACAGCATAAATGACTCTTGTAACTCTTTCTGTTGCCCCAGCAGTCTAAATATTAAACATTAGTATAAGCAACATTTGTTCCAAATTGCTTGTCTTAGAATTTCCCAGTGACTTATAATTATATAGTACTTGGTACCGAAAGAACAACTGCCAAATTCCTCTTATTATTTCTGTTTATTTCAGTGTAACAAATAGCACCTACATACAACTTGAGGTACTTATATATTATTCATGAAAGCATAACAAAAATTGGCAGTGAATCAACCACTGCTACCACCAGGTGATTAGCTGGCTTCAATCAGCATGGTTCTGTGAAAGTCAGCATGAGTTTATGAGTTCCCTAAAGTCACCGAGGCTATGAAAATTTCTAGTTGTTCAGTATCCAACCAAAGGACTCTGCAAATGACATTTCACCCCTCTAATTTTAAGCTTCAGTTGTAGCTGCACAAACAGCTGCAGCTGTCAGTGGCTGCAAGCAGCGGCTTCAGCCATGAAATTTCTGAGTGTAGGTTTTACTGAGTTAATTACTTTAACTTCTCTGACAATTTTTTTGCAATTGTTTGAGCCTGTGGATCACTTCTGAATTATTTGTAATGACAACTGCTAGAATAGTTGTTCATGTTGTACCTCATTACTTAAGGCAGGTGGCAAGATTCCTTCCTTTTTCCTGATTGTGTCCCTGCTGAACCCATGGCACTTCTGAGACTTAAGCAATCCCAGTCCTGCTCCTTTCCATAATTGTTCTTGTGGACATATTTTTTACTGTTATTAATGTTTGCAAGGAGAAAGAGGTTGTAATGCTGCTAAAACCATTGTGGGTTTTTTTTATGCAAAAATGTGTGAATTCTTTCTGTAGTGTATGCTTGGTTATAGTTTCAGTTTCCTTTGAAGAAGGATTGGTAAAAAAAAAAAGAAAAAGAAAAATCTGTAAGAGTATTCTGAGGGTATTCTGAGATTTCTTTATATAGCAAAAAGGAAAAATAAATTTCTTTCTGCACCTGAGAGTCTTCTGTTGAAAACACTCAAAGAATAAAAACAAAACTCTTCTCTCATCCTCTTTTTACTCTGTTGTCAGCATCTCTTCTTTGTTTTCTTTCTGTTGTGTAACTCAGGGCTGCCCCCAGTTTTGAGGAAAAAAATACCACAAAAGAAAACACGTTGGCACCTTTCTTTCAGTGGTCGTCTCCAACTTCGCATGGTTGTTATGAATCAGTGTATTTAGAAAGTACAAGTTCTTGGTAAAAAAAAAAAAAAAAGTCTTCCTACAAAGTCTAATGAAAGTGATGTATTGCACCAGTTTGTAAGGAATTCATTGCGAATGGCATTATCAGAATGACGTTTACTTTTGGGTCTCTGCAGGCTACCAGAGAAACATATATTCACATAATATAAAAGATAATCAAAACCCAACTCATCTAACCTTATTGATATGCAGCTTTGTTTTAGGTCTCATGTTAGCAAGGTGCTTACGTATATACCAAGTGTTATGTATGTCAGCAGTTCCACACTGATGTGCTACGGAGGCTTGTGTGTTTAAAATTCAGTGTCTTTACATTGCTTAGGCTAGCGCAAACTGGGACTTCATCAGTTCTCATGTCATCAGTTCAGTATATTTAAATACATAGAATCAGTTTGGCATTTTTTGAATGTGTGATTTACTTGGATGTTTTTTACTCTTCAGTTACAAGTCTAAATCAGATCATTTAAGGGCTACATTAGCTCTCTCAGGTAGGAAACCAGAGTCTATTGCTCTGAGACTAAATCAGGACTAGAGGCCAGATTAATAAATAATACGATTCACAGTCAAGAATTCTTAAATGTCACTCTGCAAGTATACATATCAGAGGTTTATTAGCCTCATTATTCCTGTGCAAAAACAACATCTAAGAGCATAAACAGGAACAAAGACTAACTGAAAAAGAGCCTAATGCTAATGCAGAATACCTACATACTCTTGTATATAGGGCAACCTAAAACCCAGCAATTTATCTTGTAAGTGTATTTATTTTTCAAGTTCTAGCACTCCTATTAGAAGGGAAATGCAATTACTCTGTGATCTTTGTGTTAAGTTGATCCTTAAATTAAGATGTTTTGGTTCCCAGTTTCTCTTTGGGGCCAATGGCTATAACTCAGCCAAAGCAACTGTTCACTTCTCCGTGTGTGAGGACTGATAACACTTTCCCCCAGTCCAGTTGACAATAAATCTGTTTTTGAAGCCTATGAAATTTCAGATGTATTGCGTGGGAGAAGGGTGAGAGCCAGCAGGCCCTGCTGTGTTATCTTTTTCTGTAAGATTCCCTATGGCTGGAGAAACTTTTGTCTCCTTGTACAGCTGGAGTAATATGAAGTCCTTACAAAATATCTACGCAGGAGTTAATATTTTCCAGTACTAACCTGGGCCACTGGAAGGGATCCTAAATAAAAAGCAGTAGCAGTTTTTCCCTGCTGGAATATCACTTCAGAATAAGCAAAACAACATGACTCCCACACCTCTTTATGCTAATCTCAGAACTTCTGTCTGTGACCAGTGTCTGCGGCCGGCAAATTGGTTCTATATGGGAAAACCTCTTGCTGGAGCATAGCAGTATTGCTATGATACACAGGTGCAGTAAGTAAGGAAGTGATGTAGAAATTAGCTTCACCCATCTTTCTCCCATTTCAGCTCTTATTTACATGACCTCACACCATACAAAAGGCCAGAACTATTTGGATTGCTCAGATGGGTATGTAAGACGGACCTTACGCTCCGGCAAAAAAACGCTGTAGTATGTTAGCTGAGCCTGGCTTAGCCAAGTTAACTACCTTTATTTAAAATGCAAAATGATAGAGGTACCTTGAATTTCAACTTGTGATGGTACTTGCCATGAACTCTAGTTTTCTCAATTATCTGTTACTTCAGCTAACAATTTGTGTTAGAATCTTAGTTTTCTTGGCTTTGTTGTGACCTAAGATATCACCCCCCACACCACCTCTTTTCTCTTAATGCTTGCACTTATCATTTAAACCTGTATTACTAAGGGATAAGTTTTACAGCTTCCAAGGATTTTTGCTGTGTTGCAAATGCTCAGGACTTCCAAACTTGGAGCCTTTAATGATGCATTGAAAAAACAAGAAAAAAACACTCCAGGAATAACACATGCTACACGTCTGTAGAGAAATATGGAAACTCTTTTCCTCTATTAAACCAATGGATTATGGATAACACCATGAAACTGGACCAATGTTTTCATGAAAACAAGGCAACTTTTTTGAATTTAGGCCATCTTGCTTTGCCTCAAATTCTCTATTTGGCTGAAGTTCAGCAGGGGCATTAGGAGCTGCTACTAGCTGAACGCAAAACAAACTCTCACAGCCAAAATTAAGAACAGTGCTGTCTTCTGCAGGGTTTTTTTAGAAACCTAATTAAAGCAAATAGTTGGGAATGATTAAAAGGCGTACACCATTTTAAGATAAAAGTTTATTACAGTTAAAAAAAGGAAGCTCTGTAATTTAAAATGGAAAGTTTGTGAAGCTTCAGAATAAACTTCAGCTAGGAAAAATAACAGGTTTCAGATGTTCCAAATATCATGCGTTAACCCCAAATGATTGTTCTATAATACTAACTTCCTTAGTCCACAGTGGTCAATATTAGAACACCCACTCTGCTTAAAGGCAGAATGCTCCCTATAGCCAGCAGTTAGTCACCTCATGCCTGTCCCATACCAAGGCTGCAAGCTTCATGATTGAAAAGGAGAGGATGATTGTGTGTCTATCTCAACTGAATCTGATTTCATCATATCTGGGCACGCTTTGAGCAAGAGGTTGGACTAGAGACCTCCTGAGGTCTTTTCCGACCTGAATGATCCTAGCAGTCTAATAAAACAAATGAGTGCTAGAACCAAGATATAAGAAGATCAAATAGCCAGGAGGTAGTATGTTTTGCAAGGGTTTTGGTATTTCAAATAATGTCTTCGTATGAGAGAGAAAGAAAGAGAATATTCAAATGTTATTTAATTGAGAGTAGCTGTTATTTAATCTACAGAGTCAGATTTATTTGGATAGTTACTATAATTAAATTCCAACTGACTACTAGAAACATATTGAAAGTTAACAACTATGTAATAAACTTTCCAAGAAACAATTAAGTGTGTTGGGGAGACAAGTCTGCAAATATTTTAAAGGTGCTTTCAGAAAGGAGACGAAGTAGTATCTGACAGCAGTATAGTTAAAAGTATTATATTACATTAAAAAAAAAAAAATCAGCCTTTGTTTTGCCACATTGGGAGCACCTATCCGATAGTGAGCAATAAAATACCAGTAGACTGGTAATGGTAGAACCTGCAGCCCACTCTTTGACACTGTCAGTGTTCTGTAATTGAAATCAACCAGAGCATGTGAACTAGAGTCTACTTGCTGTAAGAAATTGAGAAGCTAGGAGAAAAATTCTGTGAGGTGTGCTACCCAGGGTATTTCCTGATTCTGAATGTATGCCTTCAACTTGGACCATTCTTTCAGGCATTTTTAAGATTGTGGCAAAGTACAAAGCCCATTTTTCTTTCTTTCCCCCCTTTTCCCCTTCCTCCTCTCTCACCCTCCAACTATTTTTCTTTTTTGAATTGGTATGTACTTTCCAATTAATAAGTTCATCATAGAAGTAAAGTAGGCAGAGTGACAAGCATGAGAAATGCAGCAGAGCATATCCGGAGCAGTCCGTGTGATTAACTGCATGATAGTCCAAAGATTATTTGGTTCTAGCTATCTCACTACTACTTTGATTTCCTACCAAAACTGAGAATTTTCACTGCAGGAGTAACAGTCATTTTGTCCAAATCATGTTTTGAGACATAGTATTAAGAGTTTCTATTATTATATATAATATAACATAAATGTATATTATTATATGTAATTATTAAATAATTACAGCAAAATTATTAAATGTTAAGTGAGATATTTTAAAATTAATTTCAGAAATACTATGAGATAGATAGTGAATACTTTTTCATAAAATTAGTTGTTAAACTGGAATGGAAAATCAGTAACTGAAAATCCTAAAACCAAAAGATTTTCTTAGAAAAAAACCGTAACTAAATTAGATTAGACAGTTCTCTTTATGCGGTTCTTAGAAGCACTAAGAAAATCCAATACTTAGCAAAGTACACGGTACCTTCGGTAGGCAGATACAGAGTTCCCTTGGAAGCTCATAGGCAAATGCTTGAAACACATAGCTGTTTTCAAATTAGGCCAAAAAGATTGGTGTGATGCTTCATAGTCATTAGATTTTACCACTTCAGACATGGTCTCATGGAAAAATAATCTACGTAGGTATTTTCATAAAACTTGGAAGGAATTTCATTCTACCACTAGATGCATGCCCTCCCACAATGGAAAGCATGTGAAGAATTGTCACACATAGCCATCGTGGTGCTTTTGCTAATGAACAAGAACAAGTAGTTCAAGAGAAATGGAATAACTGGAAATAGTTCTATTCATTCAAATTAAAAAATAAAATACAGGAAAATAGGAAATACTTGTGATAACTTGCATGAAAGTAATGAAATGTATACTGTATGAGTGAAAACCACCTCTCACCTTATAGCATGATATCTGCTGTGCAATTAGGCCTGAATTATTCCATTTTCACTAATGATAAACAACGAAAAGCTCTAATGATATCTTCCAGTAGCAGCCACTTGGCTTGTTTACCTTAACTTTTTTTCTGTAAGACTGTGGAAGTTATTGCACAATTTGTTCTCCTGCCCATATACTGCTGGGATAATGTTTGTCTGCCTTGATAACGTCTTATTTGGAAACAATTGGTGTTTCTTTATGGTCTTATGGTTGCCACACAGGTGTTTACTTTCTTTCCCTTTGGAGCTCAGAAATGTCCTAAAATAGTTCATTACTTATACTACAGAAAGTTTTTTCAAGTGTGAGCCAACAGGGGAGATGATGGGCAGCTGGTGAAAATGGTGCAGTGCCTGTTTAAAATTAAATCATCAGACAGAAGATGAAAATAAATGGTTGAGCAAAAACACCTTTGAAGAAACAGTCAGTCACATATGATGCTAACTCACTGAGAGATCTCTAAATTAGAGTAGATGTCAGGAACCACCTTATCACTCCGGAGAAGCTCCAAGAAAAATTTGAGGATAGAAAGAATCCATCCATAGAAGCAGACATTTCAACCTTGTTGGGAAACTCGATTACCTGAGTATTCTTTTGAAAATCAAATTTTTAATACAGAACACTCTGCTTTCCATTATACTGTAACCAGTTTCTCAGTCACAGGCTAAAGTCAAGGAGAAAATACAACAAAAATAAAAACAAAGAGCAGCGCTCTGTTCCTGGAAACATGTTATTAGTTTCATTCAGGAGCAACCACCTCACAGCAATACAAAAAGTGAGATATTCCATGTTGTGTGATTTTCACAAGAGGTTATCCACAGCAAACCTCTATGCCATTTCCTGGAGTTTGGAGTTGCACAGCTAGAAACACATGCACAAGAGGACCTTTGTGACCTTTCTCCTTACTCACTATGTCTGAAGATCTCTATCTTGGCATACATGAACGGCTCAAATATGGGCTGCTGGATCCAGCAGCTTTAGTTTGAGATAAAGACAGATTGAGAGCTGAAATATCACATCCTCTGGACATTACACTTGTATGTCAGAGTCATTGTACACAGACAAAGAATAGCTCTTGAAGAACCTGTCATGAAGCGTCTTATTTCTTTGGGTATTCCATTTAATATAATTTAGTTGACAGTTTCATCAATACACAGGGCATGATGTAGAGCCTTGTCTGAATGTATAGGAGTGTGTGAGTTTTCTGTGGGATTTAAATCCTAAATAAATGACTAAAATCTAAGATGATAGTCATATTTTGTGAAGTGGTTGACAGAATGACACAGTGCTTGCTGGCTGAACTGTTTAGGTCTGTTTGTCTGGCAGAGCCTTTAACAGGAACCCAGTGAAGCTCACTGATGTTTAAGAGGGCTTGAATTCGTACCCTCAGTGGGCAGAGTAGCAACATGTGTAACCTGAGAGCATCAAAATTAAAGCTTTAGAATCAAGGAGGTATGGAATTCTTTTGTATATTCAGTTCTGTTGTGATTAAGTCTGAATGGATTTGTTGGTGTAGACAATATCATTTAATTTGTTTATCAGATACAAAGTGAGGGAGTTTCTTTTCTGTCATTGTGGGATACGGTGACCAGCCATCCTTAATGTCAGCATGTGATTCTAGCTTCTACTCTAAGTTCAGCTTTGTTCAGTTACCACTTATAACCAGAATTTATCTGTCGTGGCAGAACCAGGCATTCATTTGGATCTTCATACATGTGCGATGTTAACATAGGTATGATAAAGAGGAACTTTATCTCGTATTTCTTACTCAGGCAAAACTTCCACTGACTTATTGAATCTGACTTGGAAGTGCTGTTAATTGATTTTTCAATAGAGCTTTTATTGTAGTGCCCCAAGAACCAGTACAGGTTTTTACACGATTATATAATACATAGGTTTTGTTCTTGCTTTTGTAAACGAATGCTCCTGTTTTTGTGATAATAGAAACATAGTACTTCTTCTGACTGGATAGAAGGCCAAACTCTGTCTCATTGCTCAGTAAATGGATAGGCAAATCTAACACAGTTATACTAAATAGGACTTATAGCCATTTTTTTTCTGCACTTTATTTGCCCTCCTTTTCTATTTCACGTTATCGTTAGCTGTTCTGTTAATTATGCATAACTTAATACTGTGACTGCTTGTCACCAGATATTGTATTTACTGTAGTGAGAAACATCATCACAGTAGTGAGCATCTGTAGGATTTGGCCTTCAACATATGATGTCCTTCCGGTTGCGATACTGTCATTCAGTAATGCTATGTAAATCAAACTGTATAAACTAGAGGAATAAAAGGATTATCTGCTTTGGCTTCAGTTAGAATCAGTTCCTAATCAGTCAGAGAAACCTGGAAATTTCTCATGTTCTTTTGTTTCACAACTGACATATCTTGAAAGGTTACATGTAGTACACATAAAGATTTCATCCTCTGCTTGCCAAACATCCAATAACTTGGCTTCCTATTCTCTCTGAGCATGAAGGTGATACTAATGTCACAATATGAAAATTCCTGTCAGAAGAAATGACACTGAAGGACCTTTTAAAAATACGTATTTTCTCAGTTTGACCATCTGCAATTAAAGCATTCTTTGGGAAACCGCCTGCTTATCAGTCAGCTACATTCCTCAAGAGAGAAAGTTCAAATAACTTTCACAACCATTGTGAGCTCCAGTTTGAGGGTGTGCATGAATACTTTCAGATGCCTGGAAGATTAGACAGAACTTGGAAGCAGCATCCCATCTCTCCCTATTTCATTGAAAACAGGAGAAATTCACACAGAACGACTCTGCACTTCACAAAATGCGGTCATATTACTGTTCCAAGCTTTCTGTACATTTTTTCCTAAGATTCTTCATTTAAATTTTCTTGTCCTCGAAAAAGTCTTTGTACCTTGGAAATCCAAGTTCAAGCAGAGAGTCTCTTAGTCTTTATTTCAAG
>PPHD01020304.1:1704-13709 GCA_002909625.1 Bambusicola thoracicus
ATATTGAGCTTCTGAATAAGAACATTATGTGCTATCAGCAGGGTCTAGTTAGGGGAGCAAAAGATTTTCACCCTCTTACAAATTTTCCCAAGTCCTCACTACACTGCCAGGGGAAGAGATACTGCCCGCAGGAAAGTACAAGATACTGGAAGCAGGACAGTGCTATCTATGGAGACATGTCTGCATTTGGAGCTCTTTAATTTGTCTTGAGACTGTGTTTTCTGGGAATGCCTTTAAATTGGGTTTGCTATAAGCAGTATCACCTCTCACTTTAGTGGATAAATGAGACTTTCAACAAGAGGGTTTGTTTAAAATGTTGACACTGAAGTCGTCGTTGGGCAATGGGTGCAGGCAGGAAAAAATTTATACCACTCTGAAGCTATGATTCCAGACCCCTCTTTGCCATCTGCCTTGGTTACATTCTACTCATATTATCAGTGCTTTTCCTCTAGAACTGTAACAGCAAGAGGCTTATTACTTTATTAAAAGAAAGCTGAGATGTAGAGGCATGCTGTTTTACTACATGAATGCATACCAGCTTTTTTCTAACCACATAGAGTCTAAAATCACTTCAGTACTCATAATGTAAAACACACCTACACCAGCTGTTTTAGATACCTCCAAACAACTGATTGGATTCTCCATAGCTAGCACACATCCATTAATCATGAACTAATACTTCATAAACTTTTCATAAATTCACTTATTTGCTAAAACTTGCTTTCAGTAGTTCTGCTTCAGAGTACTGAAGTACATTACATTGTGTAGGAAAACCTCAGGAACAACACTAAAAGAACAGTCTGAAACTCTGTTTTGAAGGCTTCCCCCAGTTTGTTCAGTAGACTTTTGAAGCATTTTACCATTATGCAAGTAGCTCAGTTGGACTTTACTCCTAAAACCTGAACCACAAATCTGTCCTTGCATCTGCTGTGAGAACCCACAAGGGTGCAGGGGACTGTTCATCTAGAATTAGTTTTGAGTACCTGAGAAATAGGTTTCACACTTATGACTAATCAACAGCAACTAAGAAAGCAAGTTTAACTTCTTGTATACGGTGTGTAAGCAGAAGAGTCAGAGAAAAGTCAAAATATGTTGCTTAGAATATTTAAACTCTCAGCGCTAGTGTGAGGAAGCAGAAAATGGAACCATATAGGAGGACTAGAGCCCCACCAGTGTAAATGCATGCTCTGTGTATGGTCTAGAAACTGGCATAACACTGTCATTTAGAGCTGTAATTTTTCTTACAAGCATAGTTAGTGTAATATCATACGGCCCAGAGAGTGAACAAAGTTACACGTGTATGAAGTAATTTTTCTTGGGACAAACTAGTCCTCTTTCATTATGAGAATGTGCTATACAAATATAAATACTGATACTTTTATAGTTGTGTCCAGGCTAGGATATGTTTGTACATTTTATTCACACCAGTATAGTAGAACTTCTGCATAAAGACAAAGCTGCAGTTTCTCTTGAATTGTTTGGTTTGAAAAGAAACATTTTGCAGAATCCAGAGCTGCTGTACTGCACAGGCACCTGGGTGGTTTTCTGGCTGCTGCTTCCCTGCCTCATTCCATTTGCTTTCAGACAACTGAACCATTCAAAGCTTAAGCAACCTTTGGTGAAAAGTTCATTTCAGTTTCTCCACAGTCTCTTCAAGGTAAAAAGTCTATTCCTCTCAGAGACAGTTCCACCTTTATGTGCTCCTGTAAACTGGCTCAGAAAAACTCTCTGTACAGCTGTTTTTCCTCTCCATTCTCAGCCATCATTGAGTTTGTGGAAAGAACATGCAACTGGGCACAGAGTATGAGAAGTCAGTGTGAGACATGGACTGGATGCTCGGCTGAGATCCTGAAACAGTCTGGCTGCAGCAGTAATTTCCTGTTATGAGGAATAGAATGTATGCAGGGGGATCATGTCCTTTGTTATTCCCTAAGGTAGTAGAGCTACAAGTAAAATAATACTTCCAAAAATATCTTTAAAGAGAGATACTGTGGTATCTTGAAAAGCAAACCACACACAAATTGCTATTTGAATGTCTGTGTTTTACTAAGGTCCATGGTTCCCGCTAGGTTTTGGAGTTAATTGCATCATCATCTGTTGGACCAAGTGGGAAACTGAGGGGTTGTATCTGCTACTGAAATCTGAGCTACTGTTTCTGCAGCATTTCAGTTACAGAAATCTCAGCTCAACGTAGGATTTTGAAAAGAAGCTTGTACATGGGTAATTATTTTCCTGTTCTACTCTGGGTATAAACAGAAAAGGAGAACTGATCAGAGCTGTTGCCAGCCTAAGGAATTTCAAGTGGGGGAAACCCAAGAGCCGATGTAGCCAGCAGAGGTTGACTGCCTCCCAGGCATCAGTTTTTATGAATGATTTGGGTAGTATATGGGATCCACGGGTTGATTTTCATTTGTTTCAATTAAATGTAAGAGATTTTGCAAATTCTGCTAACTGTGGATTATGTCATGCTTGGAAAAATACAGCATGCTTGATTTCTTTGGCCTTGAAAAGTCTTAAAAACTCTTTCTTAAGGATTTTGTCTCAGTCCAACCAGGTATGAGGCAGGTTTATGGCTGACATCCCAACACCAAGGTTATTTGGGGGAAATTTGTACAAGTAAGCTGTGTATTTGGAGAAGGGAAGGGCTAACCTTATGGTATGTGAGGTTCTGTGAAAATTGTTAATGATATTTTGGGTTTGTACAATCGGTTCAATGTTTTTCCTGTCATATGAATTTGCTTTTTAAAAGGAAATTTGCTGGCTGTGAGGGTTTTGCTGTGTCTGATAAAATTAAAGGAAGTTAGCAGTTTATTGCAAGAACGGGCTGCCCACCGGTGACCTGCATGAAAGTCACTGAGTGTTGAAATGAGGGCATTTACATCTTAGGAGTGTAAGGCTCCTATCCCAAATGCATCCTTACCTTGACACTGCTAATGGGATCGATGAACAGGCTTTTCTAGTTTTCTTTTTCAGTTCGCAGCTAGCTGCATTAACTACAGGTTTGGTGCTTTTCAGTAAATCCAAGTATTTTTACTTCAGAAAACGAATAAATTTAAGATATAAATAATAGGTGTACAGAAAAGATAAAAATGAAAACATTTTGAATGTTTTTGAATGAGTGTTTCTGTATCTTCTGCTTGGGGCCTTTGCCATACCACCATCTCAAAGCTGGACCTTAGCAAGCAGGGCACAGTAAACTGTGTGCAAGAGGCAGCACAGTAACTTCTGTCTATCACACATATTTAAGGTAAATATCTTTATCTTATCTGTGACCAAACTGTATCACTTGTATTCTTTTCATCCTCTTGCAGTGGCAGTGAATGCAAATTATGAGTTGTAAATCTGAAAAAGTAATGCTGATCATGTTCAGAAGAGATTTAGAATTCAGAAGAGATTCACCAAATCTACATAAACCAGAGTTAGCAAAGCAATTGCCCTCTTTGGTTACCTACCCAATGCCGCTGAGCATCAATAAAGTTGCCTTCTTGTAGTGTTGCCAAGTCTTGTTTTAAATCAGAGCTTTACTGGCAAAAATAAGTGGTACTGAGCATTTTGTTGATTGCCACTGCCTCTGTCTTTGGACAGGAAGGACCCCAAGGAAATGGCTTCTCATCTGGGGTTACATGTTTTGATGGCTATGCGAAATGTGCAAAAAGCAAAACACCATCCCCCACAAAGCAGAGACTTCTTTACAATCAGGTG
Source organism: Bambusicola thoracicus (assembly GCA_002909625.1). NCBI lineage: Eukaryota > Metazoa > Chordata > Aves > Galliformes > Phasianidae > Bambusicola > Bambusicola thoracicus. The sequence goes on from PPHD01020304.1 coordinate 5,407, forward strand.
ACATGTCACCTCTAAAGATAAGGTAATTTAGGAGAAAATTTAAAGCTTTGGCTTCCTTGCAATCCAGGTGCAAATAAAACTGTTGAATGGGGTCTTTTGAAATGCTATTCCTGTGGACCTGGCAAGGTTTCCGTGCTGGGAATTGCTGGCGGCAGCGCAGCTTGTTTAGCCCTCAGGGAACATGTGAGAATCTGTCTGTTTCTCTTTTGTAAACCTAGAATACCTGTTGTGCTAATTTTCCTCCTGCAGTGTGTGCTACCTATTTGCTTTTCAGGAAATGAACTAAAACATCCTGAGCACTTAATTTCTCCCTTTATTTTTTTTTAGTTTTGATCATCACAGCCTCTCTGCTATGAAGTCTTACAGCTTCACATTAACATGATCTTAATAGGTTCTGCACATCCTTACATATGCCAAACAATGCAGTTTGGACAAAGCCTTAATTTAGCCCCTGTGAAGCTCACAAGACAGTCTGAAATGGACATTCACAGGTTCATAGCAGGTTACTAACAGTGCGGTTTTGCTTATTGCCAGTAGGGCTGGCCAGAGGAAGGATTGCATTTTGGCTTGTGTAGATGTTTGTAGGATTTTCCTACAGCAGATGGAAAAACAGACCTTCTCAGGAGTGTGATCATGTCTCACTTTGGTGGCTGCACTTCACAGAGGACTCAGATGCTCTGCTGGAGGGCTGAGACCCCTCTCTTTGGCAACACAGGAGCCTGAGATCCCACCTCAGCTGTGTCCATATGACCACTGAGGTTCCCATTGCTCCAGTGCTGCTGCTCCCCTGCCTGCTGTCAAGAGGCTTCAGCTGGGGGCTGCCAGCCTCACCTGTGGCAAGGAGCCAAACCGCAGCTCTGCAGCACAGGGCTGTCACAGGATCTGCAAACAGCTGACCCTGCTTTACCTGTCCTAGAGGCAGCACTAGCCCCATGCATAAGCATAATCAGCACATGCACCAGGCCCCAGGGTTGGAAAATATGTGATGTGGTCCAAGTAAAACACCTTTCTTTTAAAAGTTAAAGGAATGTTTAATCTGCCTGATCAGGAAAGAAAAATAGCGTCTAGATGATCTGAATGCAAATGTTGGGGTGATATCTGCTTCTCTACAGACAAGTCAAGCAGTGGAAAGTGGAGCTGGCCCTGCCTTGCAGGACAAATACTAAAGCCAGCCCTACTACCATGCACTATGCACATTTATTCAAATATTTTCAACTGATCATTTTGAATGGAAATTGTTCTGGCATTTGCCAAGTAATTTAGGCACTGCATAGATGTAAACATCACAGAATTTTTCATCCTTCCATTAGTCATTGCCACGTGCATTCTTACTGCAGTTTATTCCATTTCCAGCAGATGTCTTAAGTGCCCTAGGAATTGTTAGGATAGGTCTGATTTTGTATTGCTTTTCCATCAAAACAAAACAGAAAAGACCAAGTTCTCTCTCTGCTTGATGCTTGGGGTAAATCCATTGCATTCTATGGCTTTCTCCCAGCATTACGCAGCAGCGGTCAGGATATGTCTCATTATACATTTTCTTGAGGCTTCATTACTGTAGGGTGAGCAGTTGAGACGGGCATCTCTCAGACCTAACGTATTCTTATAACTGGGATTTCAAAGGCAAAGGGAGGTTGTTGTAGGCTTTGGCAATATTGTTTCCTTAAATAATGCTACAGGTTCCGCGTGGACTAAATCAACTTCATCTAACAAGATGACATGATTTCCCAAGTTGTATGGACAGCTGCTTGATTAAACTGCCTGATTAATCTTCTACAGATCTTTGAATCTCAGGATCATGCATGGCTGATACCACCACATTGCAGCAGGGGAATGAATGGGTTGGGACTGCCTAATCTCATGTTTGCTGCCATGTGTACAGCTTATTCCTCTTCAACCACAGGACACATCTCTGCAGTTCTCAGAGCCCTCCTTGACAGGCTAGACTCCCCACTGACCCCATACCTGCAGCTAACATGACCTACTAAGCCTTCACCTTGCTCCCTGTCCCTAGGAGTTAAATCCTCTCTAAAGGCTACAGGGCTTTGTCAGAGTAAGGACTTTGCTCTCTGTCAGAAAATTAGATAATTAGGGGATCATCTCCCCACACAGCAGCAAATTGATGCCATGTCACCAAAGCTGGAAATAAAAAAGCTTGTCTATGGGCAGAAACAAGCCAGTTCTATTTCTGCAGCTGTCAGCCTGCTGAAATGGCAAAGCTGCTTCCAGATACGAGCTGGCAGGTTTGAGCAGCGCTACATGCTGCTACATAGACTTAACGACTTGGGACTCCATTAGCTTGAGGATCTTGGCTCCACACAGTGCTGCATGGAGGAGATGGTCCCCATGTTGGAAGCAGTGAATGATCTCTCTTTTCAAGGTATCTAATGTGACCAGGAAACAAATAGCTACCAAACAATACACTCATTTTACATATCCAACCTGTATGTTCTTATACAACCTGGCACTTGATGCTGGAATTTGGGCAGCCTCTGCGTACAACCTCTGGTAGAGCAGGGGCTGTGGAACATGAGGAGCAGCACAGCTGTAAGTGCAGAGGAACAGTTGTAATCTCTGTGCAGGGATTTTTCATTTTGCCCTTTCTTTACTTGCTCCAGAGGCTCCATAAAACCAGTATAAAACAGCACTGTGTTCTGAAGAAAGACAATTGGTTTGGGCAATGCATACAGTGTATTTTAATATGGAGAACTGAGTAAGGATTAAAAAAAGAATCTTTCTTAATAAGCTGTGGCATGGAACAAATATTACTCCCTGAATTTTTAATATTGGATCTATGACTAGGTTCATTTAGAGGACCAATCAGCTTGATGCTGTCCCTATCAAAGTCAGTGGTGAAACTCCTATGAGATTCCAGTCTGAGTTGAATTTACTGCCTTAATGGGAATAAGGAAGGAAGCTTGTAATAATTATCCTTTTATTATCCTGTTTTGCTTGATGATTAGCAAACAGAACATTGTGTAATAACTTTATTCATTGCTGTCATGTTGAACAAAATGCAGATCAAAAATCTCATATGAATCATATTATGTATGCTTTATTAAGTTAACCTACAATGCCAGGGAATGTGCTGCAAGCAAGATAATATTGAAATGAGGCTAACGTTTAATATGTGAACTGTGAGAATTGGTTACAGCAGTACTGTGCAGCACAGCCAACAGCATCCAATACGTGTAGGTGTGCAGCTGCAGATTGATTGCTCAGGTGGGAACTTAAAGACAATTCCTTGTGTAAATCTCTCATTGCATGCCTGTGTGAAAGATGGGTCTGAGACTCCCAGAGCAGCGCGTTTCTCAGTGACACACTGCATAAACACACCCCTGACACAGGAGTCCAACATCATTTGGCAATCAGACTTAATTATGGCATAAATTTTTACAGCCCAGTATGGAAAACCATTTTCCATCTGATCCTCAGATGGAGCAATCCCTGTTCTGCCCACAAGGTGAGCATCAGCCAAAAGGGCTGGATCTGCGCTCTCGTATTAATCTAGGCACTGCTTGGCAGAAAAGGCTGGGATCAGGAATCCAAGTTGTTCCTTTTCCCTGCAGTGCCCCACTGAAATGTTTCTAATGTTCATTGCTGATTCAGGTTCTGAGCTATCCTGCTTGATGAGAAAGAGCAAGGAAAATCTTGACTACTGTCTCTCAACTGCACATTTTTCTATGGGGCTTCGTAGGCAGGGTCTCAGCTGAAGGTTTTTAGCATAAGGTTCTGTGCATCTCCTTTGCCTTGGAACAACTGTGATTTGAGAAACAGCTTTCAGTCATGAAGGAAAAACTTCTAGCTCAGCTGCTAAGTTTAATCAAGATTCTTTTAGTAAGGGGAGAATCAAATCCTGGAGAATTATGAATCCTTAAACCTTACAGCAATAAATAGGGCACTGGACAAAACATTTAGGTTTTTTTTTTTCCTGTCTACAGTGGCTCAGGAACACAATGGCACCACTGAGAATCATAGAATCGCTCAGGTTGGAAAAGACCTTAAAGATCACCAAGTCCAAGAACAACCTAACCATCCTACCCTAACTCTAACAACCCTCTGCTAAATCATGGCCCTGAACACCACATCCAAATGGTTTTTAAACACATCCAGGGATGGTGACCAACCACCTCCCTGGGGAGGGTATGCTTTTATCAGACCAGTGAGGCACTTGGCCAGTCACAGGACACTTGGCTTCATTCTTCTTCTTCTTCTTCTTCTTTTTAACAGTGGGATTTTTTTCCTTTTTTGAAATGCAGACATTAGAAGGGAAAAACTGCAGCAAAGAAACAGGAAAACAATCTGCCAAAGCAAACAGCCGGAGAAGAAAAACACTTCACTTATCTCTGCTAACAATAAAATGAATGTTTTCTCCTAGTGGCCTCTGGAAAACATCACAGACCTGACACGTCCTTCAGGCCACACAGTGACAGTGGCAGAAAGATACCAGTCAGCCAGCTTCCCCCCCAGCCTTTGTAAATAGTATTTGGTTATTAGCTCATTGCCCAGCCAGCTCACGGGTCAGTCATTTCAGTAGAAATTCAGAAATCCTTATTATAAATAATTCATCAAATGTATCTGCAGCCTCACTCTGTTCTTCTAGAGCAGCTGGGATGCTGCACTGCTTACATCTCTCCATGTGGGAGATGTATTTACGAAGACTACCCAGCAGAAGAGCACAAAATGATTTGCACTGGTACCTGCAGCTTGTCAGGGAAACAGTGCTTGGCAGGGACACAGCTAATACCTTGCAGAATGCAGCCCACTCCCAGTTCTGCCGGGGCTGCAGGTAGTGGAGGGCTGACTGATGGCAGCAGGGTCCCGGTGCTGGGAGCTCCTCCACACAAGTTGAAGCCCTGCTAAGTTCTGAAGGAAAACAAGCAGGCCCAAGCCTCTGTGGCCCTCCCTTGGTTACTGAGTGCCACAGCCACACCACAGCTCTCTTCCCCTTTTTACAGATTCCTCAGCTACCAAAAGCTGGTGGGATCTCTTAGTCTATGCATTTAATCCCTGGATGGCCAGCTAGCAACTCTGCAAGGATGCTGGAGGACTAGAACTGTCCCTGCCTGATGTCAGAACATCATAAGCGCTCTGAAACTACACATTCAATGGTTCTTCCTTTGCCTATTTAGGCTATGTTTCCTTTCAATCAGTTTTCAAGATTTTACCAACAATTGTGAAGACTACACCTTTCTAAAAGAAGTTTGATCTGGTATGATGGCAGATGCTTGAATATTTTTTTTTTTAATTCCTATTGCTGTGAAGACAGATGATGTTCCTGGCTTTATTTTCTCATCTTACCCTAAGTGCCTGGGGGAAGGGAGTCAAGGTTCCCATAGGAGTAATGTACCTGTGTTAAGTCCACAAAGATTTCATCTGTCACTCTCTGCAGGGGATCAAAGTGGGCATAACCCAGTATTCTCCAGGAGGTAAAAAATTAATTTTCCTGAGGCACTACCAGAGAACAAGAACAATCACTGAGCATTGCCAGGCCTCCAGAAGCCCCATAGAGAAGACTGGGACCCCCATGTCAACCTGATGCAAGACAGTGGTTGTTAAGCATTGCTCCAGGAAGGACAGGGCCTTAAGCAACAGCAGTGCATCAGGCACCCCCATTACACTCTAGAAGTCAGCAACTGTTGAGCCTTCCCCTTTTCCAGCTTTGTGCAAGCCTGGCTGGCCAGAGAATGGAGTGATGGTGCAGCTGCCCAACTTACCTGCCTTGCCCTTGTTGCTGGGTTGTTCTGCTGCCTGGCAAATGCGTGTCCTTATGCAGAGACAGGAGCAAAACTGAGCACTGAACACTTTCCCTGAACTGAGTCAGATTCCCAGTGATGAGGTAAAAAAGAGCAAAAGCAGAAACCCTTGGAGGCTGACAGGCAGGGGCGTGCAGTGACAGTGCAGCGACTGACGCACAGCACCCTGCAGCTTCCCTCTCTGATTAGCTCTGCTTTGCAGGAGCATGGGCTGCTCCAGCTAACCATCTCCCTGGGGCATGAACCAACTTTTTAAATTAAAAACAAAGCAAAGCAAAACAACAGAGAGTATGGCCTTATTTATAAGCAACGCACAGTTCCTGACATGAAGATACTACTCTCCCCAGTACTTTGAGCAGGACAGGCTCCCAAATAATAAATAACAACATTTGTAACATCTAACACATACTCTTACCTGTAGCTTTGCAGCCCAGACTTTCACACAAGAAAACCCTTGTCAAAAGCATGCTTGTGTGTACAAATTTAGGGGCATTCCAACTCTTTCTCAGCCCTCTTCCTTCCTAACTGGGGATTCAAGGTTGCAACTGGGATGTATAGTTACCAGAAGGAAGTCTGAACTTGTTAATATACTGTTACATTTCCTGAAAACGCTTCTGTTGACAAATGGAGGACAGGAATCAGCTGATGAAGAAAGCGTCAAGTTTTCTAACCCTGGAAACTAGCGGAGACAGCGCTGAATGTTTGACAAATGGCTTCATCATCATCATCCCTAAATATATGGATGGGGTTTTTAAACACCGCTGAAGGAGGTCAAGCCTCCTTAGAAGAGAAATATAATCACTACAAATTAATCTAATCAGTCGTATAGTGAATAGATGTAAAACATACAAATAAATCAACAGATAATCTGTAAATTCTGCTCATTTGTTACTCCTAGGCAGAAATATACATAATTACTTTCCTACATTCATCCTCTAATTGTTTATTATCTGCACTGTTCTCACTCCTTCCAGTTTCTGAACAGCATGCCGGTGGTGAGGTGCCCAACACAGCGTTATTGGAAATGGCTGAGATCGAGCCTGTGTTCAGAAAGCCATGCCTTTTGCTGCAGAAATGCGTGACAGAGAAGGCTGAGGCAGACACAAAAGCAATGGCTGAGTTAGGATCAATTGCAGGCATCAGCACAACAGTGCAGGCTGATGAGATAAAGCCACATTTGCATTTATACTCTAAGCTGTCCTCTCACAGGAAAATATTAGAGTGTCTGCCTAGATGTTAAAATTTACTTGGAAAAGAGATGCCTTGGTGCAAATATCAGTTATGGAGTACTGATTGTTCTGGCTCCTTTCATAGAGAAACAAAACAGTAGCTCACACCGTGGGGCTTAGAGCTGGCAGGGGGCTCTCCTACATGGTCCTCTATGAGTTGGGGCTGCTGTGCTGTGTGCTGGCAGCCACAATCACGGTAGGAGAGCATGTTTTGGCAAAAGCCACCAGGACTAATGGCTAAGCTCACAGAAAATGAGACAAGCAGAAAAAGAGTGAATGGAGTAAGGATCAGGGATACTCAGCAAATTAAGATGATTTTTTTGCATTCTGTCTGGTCAGAAACCACACCAAATTTGCATCCCAGCTTGGCTGGTAGCAGCCTCTGTGTATTAGATTATGACAATTATGACCAGTGAAAAAGCTAGCAAAAGGCAGGGCTTTTTTAGTAATCACAGAGAGCTTGCAGAAGGCTGTTTGTTTTCAGCTTTATCCTGAGCCTGTGATCAGGGATGCACTGACCATTATTTGCTTATCAACGTTGGGAAACAGGGCAGAAATTTTGCTCTTCTCAATCAACATGCGTCCACATCTTTTAGATTATAGGACTGATCCAGTAACTGCTGCAGTGAGATTTGCCAGGAACATAACAGGCTTTAGAACAAGTCTGGCATGACCGGAATTAACCAAAGCTAACACTTTCTCTCCATTCAGATATTAAACTGAAGTTCATTGAACCATTTCTTCCTTTCATGCAAGGAGGTCTTTAAAGATATGTACTCAAATACAAACTTGAGGTCAGCGGTAAGTTTTGGTAGCCATAAAGAGTACTTTGAAAGAAAAAGCATAGGAGTTATTTCAGGAGAGATAATCTTATATCCCATGTCAACTGAACAACCTCCTTGCAGCCCTCAGTTAAGTCCAAGATCCAGGAATAATAGGATTTTTGATTCAATCATGTCCTTGTGCTTTCTATCAGCTAATCTGGCGGTGGCTGTTTTGGATCCTATTTTAAGATTATTCCCTTTGAGTAACTTCATTTCTCTGAGGGTGACTTACGTGTCAAGATTTCTCCCAGTGCAATCTGAGGGCAAAAATTCTGCAAACTAGTTTTTATCCCTATCAAAATAACACACTTCACTGACACTTCATAAATGGTGCTTATAAAATGTTCTGCAGTTCTTAGATTGCAACATTCAACATTTTATACTGAATTGTTAATGTTTGGTAAAGTAGCACACTCTGCCATTTTAATAACCTTGATGTATTCTGTAATAAAAAGACCAAATATTTGTTTATCCTTCAGTAACTGAAATGGAAAATG
>PPHD01020305.1:0-13709 GCA_002909625.1 Bambusicola thoracicus
GACTCACTTTCTGCCACTGCCTTTTATGTTTAAGAAGTTCTACCTAAGCACAGTCTGCGACCTTTTAAAACAAAATGAATTACGTTGGGCTGGTTTAGCACACAACATTCAGGCACCATTTCCTACTTTACTGTTGTTTTTATGTTCGGGATCAGTTTCCTATTCTCTTTGCCACAGTCGGTCTCCTACAGAAACAAGAATCAAGTTGCACTCTCCAAATCTCTAACTGCCCTGCACTCCTCCTTACCTCACTGAACCAAACCACTCATTGGTAAAACCACCACACAGCACACTGAATACCCCAACAAGTTAGAAAGTCTGCTGCAAGCACAGAGGAGCCGAGATATTTACAGTCTATGAGTGAGATGTGTGCAATGGTACGATTACATCAGTTTAAACAGTCACTAAAAATATCAGTTCTATTGCATGTGGATATCTGACTTCTGTTTTGTTTAATTCCTAAGCATGAACATAAACAATGGATTCACAAACCTAACGCACCGTAACAGAAGAAAATCATCAGCTAATTACTCAGTCTAGTTTCCAACATGAGGCAAAGTAACTATCAGTGATGAAAACGAGGAGAAAAAGCGTGTTTCGGCACAGCTGGTAAGATCTGCCCTCCAAAAATGAGCATCTGTTAATGGTTCCCTTCTCCACAGAACTAAGAACTAACTACAAAAGTCTCTTTTACTCACCTGAACTTAAGCTATCCTAACTGGATGCCACTCCTGGCCCACAGATATACTGTCATATGACAGGAGCTGTCTGGGCAAGTCAAGAATTGTCTTTGGAAACCATCAGCCGTGCATTACAGGCCCCAGCCTAGGAAAAGACCGGCCTGTACTCGCTGTGCAGCTCTCACCAGTGATTCCTTTATGGTCTGGATATTTTAAATTGAAAGATGTGGAGTTACAAAGTATGCTTATCTCCCTATCTGCATAATAGCACACTTGTTATAACAAAGCTACAATAGAAATGAAGACGCTCCATGTAATTATTGAAATGGACTGTTAGCCTTCACTTAACGTCCACTATTTAATATCATTTCATATGGCTCAAAACTGTTTTCCAGTACACACAGAATTTCAAACCTAAACCTTGAGTTCAGTCTTTCGTGTGTTGCTCCTCCTAATTTCTGTGTTCCATTAAATTCCTCCTAACAGTCTGTTATAATTTCAAGAGTCAAGCATTTATTAACCTCTTTCAAGATAATAAATCTTAATGCAATATTAATGAGCTAATTGAAGCAGAAGACTTTTAAATAGATACAATAACGTGTAGTTAATAAAAGATGTATTACCCAAATGCCATGTGGTGGAGATGCACGCATCGGAACAAGTGTCAAGAAACAAAGTTTCATACAAGGACTCCTTTTCAAGAAGAATTTGCAAAAAATAATTTCTAATTCAGCCCACGCTGACTGAAACACCATTGTGAAAGAAGGTTAAGAAATTAATGAACTACAAAACACCGTTACCAACAAAACAACCTGAATGGATATCTGTAACCAATGAAGAACAAATGCAGGATGGTGTTTTTTGCAGTGAAAGCGTTTGCTTTTGGGTACTTCTCCCCTTGAAATGTTTCTGCTTCCCTAGGAATTATACAGTTCCCTCATTACCAGCATTCCCTCCTGATACATCCAGCCTGAAGAGAGAACTTCATACAAAGAACAAACACAGTAATGAAGAAGGTAGCACCGTTAGAAATAATCACTCTGTCCAAATCAGCAAAAAAAAGAAAGTTCATTTATCCTTATTCAACATACTATGACATTCAGCAGCCTAATAATACAGGGTAAATAGAGCTCTCATTGCCATATATTGGTAACATTCACAATGGTCATGCATAATACAATCAGAAGTTTTCCGGGGTGCCGTTTGCAAGTAAGCCTTCATGCAGACAGGCATTCAGCTCATAAACTCCATTTTCCTATTTCCTATTAGTCCCTGAGTAGTTAATATTTCTACCTACAATATGGCTATTAAAGGCATTATTACCACCATTACACTTAGTTGTTCATAACGGAAATGCAACATGGCTTTAGGAAGAAGCAGCACGGAAATTACAGCAAATTAGTGGTGACAACAGATTGCATTTTTTAAATGCTTTATTTTTGTAAGCAAGGTAGCTGAAGAGCAACATAAATTGTTTTAGTTATGGGTACAAACTAGCCAGCTCCTCTTACCCTTCATTAGTCGCTACTGTGAATCCAGACATTCGGGGCTCTAATTGAGCATTTCCTTTACATAAAATCACCTAGATTTTGACCAAACTGTAGGGTCATCATGATCCTCCTTTTAATTACCTAACAGCAGGGCTTAAAGAACTTAGAAGAACCAGGGATTTCCTTTGCTTAACAAGTCTTTTGCCTCTTCAACTAAAGTGATCTCCAAATTATTCAGAATTCAAATGGTGGCTTTTTGGTGGATGATTTGCATTACTGCCAGCTGCTCAAAAACTAGAAGCTAGGGCTCCCAAAACAAGGGGACTGATTGAAAATGAAGACTCTGGGAGGAGGGAATGAAGACAAGTTCTTTCCCTTTGACTTCTGCCTTCCGAGCAGTCACAGGTTGCATTTTAAAGCTCTCCCCTACAACCTTCAGGGCTAGATAATGAAAAATGAAAACTGACTTTCAAGTAAGCAAGTAACTCAGAAAAAAAATAGGTATTTTTTCAGCACATGGTCTTGAGAGTTACAAAATAAAAGTATCATTTAACAAATGAATTTCCAGATTTTAGCTTAGGTCTAAGTACTGTAAATAAGTTCTCATAATATACTTCACCTGACTTTGTGTATCATAAGAAATTTTAGATTTGCTACAGACGCTTTTGGATTTGCATACACAGTGTATTAAAACTATTACACAACATAACCTATTTCCAAACATTTTAATTTCTGGTGAAATTTGCTAATCCCAGTTTAAACTTCACATTATAATTATTTATCAAGAGATAAACTCTACGGAATTCTTATATATGGCCAGAAAGAAAGCTCTTCTGCCTCAAAACTTATTTCTAGCTATCACTAAAAGAATAAAAATATTTTTATTATTATTATTATGTTACAGAATAACTCTTTAATGACTAGCTGAAGGCCACTATACCTACAAACAATAATTAGCTTGCACAGGGAGTCAAAGATGCCTCTACCAGTAGTTATTCAGGCTAAAGGTGAAACAGACATAATTAGCAACAATCGTTTGTTAAATGATTAATATCAAGTGGCTATCTAAATTTCACTATTTGAGGAAATTGGGAATAGATAAGATCTGTAGGAACTGCTGAGTTACTAGAAGCTGATTAGGTTAGCCTAATGTAATAATTATTTTAGCAAAGAACAGCCTACGTCTTACAAGTTCTGCTATAGCTTCTGACCTGCTCAAACAATTTCATCCCTGGTCACTTGGACAAAAAACAAGGCAATATACGTGTTCTTACTGGCATATAAAATAACAAAAATTAAATATTTTAGAAAAGAAAAGAAAAATCCTGTTGACTGATGCAGGCTTTAAGTAGGAGATTTCTTGAAGTTTTCCCTCAGTTCAAGTTTTGTTACTGTAATTACTGAATGGAAAGGGATTGTGCTGAAATGCTTGGTAATGTTCTTACTAGACAAGTGGACTATCTCAACAGTGAGTAATGCTTTTGAGCAAAACTCATCTATATACAAATGCACTTTTTCAAGCTTTCTGGGTAGTGTGCTCAGTCAGAGGTATTAATAAGATAAGAAATGTTTTAAAAGGCAACTTGTCTACCACCTTACTGTGGGATTTAGGCTTTTATTTGCTCAAAGCCCTACTTTGGACCCTCTACAAATAGAATTCTCAGAGAATTAGCGATAGGGAAAATAAAGAAATACCTAACAGCAGATGAACCTAAAATAGATGACTTCTTAGAAAGCACTACTGCTTATGTGGTCTTTTTACTAACAAGATGTTCTCCTCAAATCTTTAAGTCAGACTGCATTCACTGCACTTGTTTCAGCACATAACAACCTCAAATTAGCTTTAAAAATTGGTAGGTTTAGCATGGTAGTCACAGCGTCATAGAATATAGTATGGGAAGCTTGGGGAGCAAACTAAGGTCACTGGCCGACTCCCAGCCCAGTTGCTATGAGTGTACTATAAGCCATTGCCAATTTACACCTCTGAACTAAAAAAACTACCAGTAAAAATCTGCATCCACGCAATAAATCTGCCTGCACTGTCAACTGAGAACAGTGATAATAAAATCTAGGCATGGCATATTCAATATTCATTTTATTGAAAACTGAGACTTCAAGAAATCAATATGCATTTCTGGTCACCAATATTTAAACACTAGTTATTATTTCAGTTCATTTTCAACCTCATCCCTGCAACTCTCAACCTCCAGAACCTCAGCTGCCATCAACTTTAAGCTTCTGTCTGCCTTCACAGGCTGAAATTGGTCCAAGGTTACAACAATACTTCTGGGTGTGAGGAGTGCTGCAGACCAGATTTGTATTAAAAGAAGAGGCTGTAAGCGATTTAAAATGAAAATAGAAATAAACACTGTAACTAGTTTCTTTGGATAGAAACTACCGTGGGCCCCAGAAGACCTAGACAGCACAAAAGTGATACTTGTTAATTAAAAAATCACCTTCAGTCAAATCAAAGAAACACTTGTAGGCTTGTATGAAAAGCAGAGCTGAGCTACTTTCAAAGTAAACAGCAGGAATTCACACACAAAAGCTGAGCAATGGATGGTTTGGTGGAGCTGATACAGGGATATGAATTTAAGAAAACTTAAAACTTCCTAGACCACTCCCACTATCAAACATTTAGGAACATAATACTCACTAGAGAATATTTTACAGAGAATAAATATTTTGAAGACATAGAAAAATAGTTCACAGCATCAAGGTACCTGTAATATATTACCTTGAAATAAAACTTGTATTTAAAAGATTAAAAAGAGAAAATTACTCTTGTAGTGGTATCAACTTCTCATTCATACAAATATTAAGCAGAGTATAGTATCTGTTTTTCATATATTCACATTATTGCTTGCTACCACAACTGTACAAGGAAGATATTCATAGCTTACATTAACGTTCATGTACAGTAATTTTAGATACATAAAGCAAACTTTAAAATATGATTGAGTAGCAATTTAGAAAAGCTATATGTGAAGATATGTACAACTAAAATACAAGCAGGAGAAATAAAATACAACTGGCCTGACCCAAGCATACATCATATGTCCAGTTAAAAAAAAAAAAGTCTTTATACTGTGCAGAAAGTAAGCTTTGTAAACCAAAAGCAATGAGCAGAAGCAAGGGTGCAGTACATAATTATAAAACATAATTAAATCCACACTGCTGACCAGCAGGCCTTGTTTTGATTACTTCTGATACATGGCACCTGCATTTGTATCCAGAATGGTATTATTCAAGATTAGTCCAATAACTTTCTTCTGCTTATGTGGCTTAAAATAAAATGAAAAAATAAAAATAAAAACAACCCTGGAAGGTCTGCTTGGAGAAAAAATTTCAGTAAAACAATTCCTTCTGCACCCCTGTATACTGTATCTGGTAAACGGTACAAATAAAATGATACGTGGCATTAGCCTGAATTAAAACTGCTACGTTATAAACCAATACATTTTACATTGGTTTATATACTTATATATTGTTGAAATCTTGAATTCTACTAATTGGATGCATGCAATTCTCTCAACGATTTTCTAATATGAGTAAAGTCATTCTACTTCACGTTTTTTCTTCTAAGTTTAGAACTTCCTCAGAACCAGCTGACAGGACTTCTTCATGGAAAGCACACAGATTCCTACTAATGCAATGGCATATGAGTTCCAAAAAGCACGATTTCAAAAGGAACTTTATTTCCCTCTTTTGTTGGAAGAAGCTAGCCAATATCCAAAAAGAAATAAAAATATTTACAGCTGACTAGTCACTGACAAAAGTTTAGGTAGATCTTTGATGGTATCTCAGCACATAAACTAATAATTAAAAGGACTTACAGAATGTACAATCAAACAGTTTTGTCATTTAGGGGTAAAAAAAAAAATACCTGCTCACTTGTAGAACATTTTCAGCTGTGTATTTATAGTAATATATGTACACACGCGCGCACACATAAAAGACTCTCTGAAAATCAAGATACATTAACAAACAGAAATAGTAAAAGTAATAACTTAAGTAGTAGTTAACATTTGCATGAAATGACTTTGCAGAGTTTGACCAAATGCACTTAGAACATGCTCTTAAAACAAATGGACAAACAAAAACAAACAAAAAAAGAATGGAAACACCACAAGAGTCTGTAGAACCAATGCTATGTCACCACCAGGAGAGCACCAAGCAAGGCACCATTGGAAAGACAACATACTTGAATAAGTCTCTAAAAATAAATCAAATGCTAATCTGGTCGAAAAATCGGTGTCTTTGGTAAAAATTCTATAAGGATGACCTGCACAAAAAGAAAAAAACAGATATTAAATGACAGTAGCGACCCTATTACTTATCACAATGACAATTCACCTTTTTTGGTTTGGTTTTATTCTGAAGTCCATCAGGTAATAATACTTCCACCAGGTACAAAAATCAAGTTAAACAGAATGTTTTGGAGGAAGAAAATCGTAACTAGTAAAGAACCAAGAGGAAACAAAGAAGTTTGTCTGCTCATACTAAACACATATTAACAAATGGAAAGAACTGAAAATGGATGCAACATTCACTTTCAATTACATATGTAATTCTCTTTAAAATCGTTTCCACTCAGTATAAGATTCAAAAAACAAGCCTACACTTCAAAACTCATATAGAAATTCCTATCGACCACTGAAAAATTTGCATATCAAACAAACCTGCAAGTAGTTAACTGGAAACTTAACTAATGTTTCTGTATGATTATGCTTCAGGTCCCTATTCAAATTTTAACTACGTAGACCCAGTACTGTGAGGTCAAGAATGCAATTCAAGTAGTTACCATGTTTTATATTTAAATAGAAAGTTTCAAGAAAATTTAAGTGCGCATTTTCATTCTTCATGAGACTACCAAATAGCATGACGGTTGTGTTAGTAAAAATTAAACGCAATTGGCAATATAGCTAAAGATTTCATTTACTTCTAAGGGGAGCTTGGTCTTCCTTAGAGGTAAAAAAGAAATTCTAAACTTCTTTTTTTTTTTAATCAAAAAAGAATAATAGAATTTGGCTGCTTCAGGTATAAATAAATGCTCCCATCTGATTACATACTGAACACAAGAAAAGAAAAACATGACTTATGAGGCCAACTCTTACTAAAAATTGAATGGGATATAAATAATTTTAGAAACACTCAGAAGTGCTTTGATATTCTGAGGCAATGCAAACAGCTCAAAACCCACTGATGGCTGACGTGAATTGACCACTGGATGCTGGAGAGCTCCCAGGGCTTCTGATATTGAGGCAAGGTTTAAAAAGAGAGCAAGAAGAAAAGCTGTAAGTCTGTGTTTATGCCAAGGGAGTATGATCACCTTACACAATTTAGCATCTCCAACAACGGGTGTAGAATGTGAAGCGAACAAGGCTGCATATTTTGTGAACGGGAGCCTTATTTAAAGCACTCATTTTGAAAAAAATACATATTTAAAATTAAATCAGAACTACAGCATTGAGGGTAGGTTTTTGAAGAGACTAGCAAATGAGCTAACTGAAACTGAGGAAATGCTAGAAGCAAGTTCTTAAAATCTGATTAAACATATCCATAGACTGCATATTCAATGTTTCATTTCACAGACTGAAAATAAAACTTCAGATCACCACCCTGTAAAGCTCTACATTCATTCTTACATATCACGAATGCAAATAGTTCAAATCATTATAAACTGTATTCAATGTAATAAATGATCATCTTAAAATGTGTCAGTGTATGTGTCGTTTTTTGATGCTCTTTTTCAATTCAATCTGCAAAACATTGGATGGAACAAAGTTTTTCTTTAGAAAAAAAATCAGGTAAAATTCTTATTTCAGGAGAAACTCAGATTTACTTGGTGAAGTTTGCTTTATGCAAATTTATTTAAATTAACAAGTTTTGTAGAAAAGGTGATATAAAGTGTCTACTTATTCAGTGAACGGAGTAGAGCTACTCTGCAAAAGAAAACCTGAAAATCTTACGTTTCAGGCCTGAAATCAGATCTAATGTAGAAACAGGAAAACAGAAAAGGCTAAAAGGAAAAGGTTAATATAATTTCCTACTATTTAACCAGGTTTTCAATCAATTTTACATGCCTGATAGCTTTGTTGTTTCAAAAAATAAACAAAATATCTATGACCTTTCATTGTATGATAAGTTAGAACTAATACAGTAGATATTTCTCAAAGATTATTCTTTATTTTAAAAAACAGTTAACCCCTCCTGTCACCTACTTCCTACAGGGTTACATGAAATTCTGCACGTTCAAACAAATCTTACATTTTAGCAGCCTAATTTCACCCTTCAATCTAAGAGATTTTCAAAATGGAAACATAAACAGCATCAAGAACAAGGAAGAACACTGCCAGCTAAACAAACTGAAATCCCACATAGGACATGATAAATTATACATATAAGTTATCACTGTGCCTTTCTTCAGAAAGCTTATGTGGTCTCAGCCAAAGACTGGAGCTGTAATTTTAAACACTGAACTTAAAAATATTTTAGCGATGTCAATTTGAAATAAAGATACTTTCAAGACATTTGAGATAAGGGGCAGTTAAAACCCAAAAAAGGCTAAAGGTTTCTTAAGCTCCAACAGCTTAATTGAAAGGTCTTCTTCCATACTTTTAGACTTGATTAGCATCATATAAAACAGCCATATCTGACTTGCTGCGTAACCAAAGTTGTGATTATTCTTTATACAGCATCTAAAATTTCACACTCCATCAGCGCATGTTCGAGCTACTTTATCTTGGCAATTAATTTATTATTTTTTAGAACACAGTGAAGCCTTGTTTTCAAGTCATTCATAACTTTATAAATCAGTCCCGCACATGAAACCACGCATCTGTGAACCGTAGAAAATCCTTGCACTCAGGCGATTAAGCTCCTGACACCTTTACTGATTAATAATCACGAAAAGAATAAGATCAGAAGCAAAATAAATGATCATTTAATAGAGAAACTCACAAAACAGCCCTTTAACTTACATATTCCATCATGTTATTCGTTTCACATTTCCTTTTGCTTAGTCTCCAATGCAAGCACAGCTAGACAAGGAGGAAAGAAAAAGAAGAAAAATGAGCTGTATTTTATTGCAGCACACAGACTGGCCCATTTGTCCACCTTTCATATTTTTCGTTCAACAAAAGCATCTGTTTCCATACTGTGCAATTCAAACTCCAACAGTACGAAGCTGCTCCCTGCGGCACTCACCTTGTGGTATAACCTATTGTTTTCCCATTCTAATAACTTCTCAATCGATCTTCGTGTCTGGAAGACAAATGAGAAAGAATTTTACTCTTGAGTGGTTTTCGAAAAACTTTGTTTTGCAGCTGCTTTTGTGTGAAAAGGAGAGAGGTACGGGACAGTGACTGAGTAGAGGGTGGTCTGCAGCACTACCAAAACTTCCCTGGTTTTATAAAGTAACCGGTGGAGAAAGTCGGTTTTTTTAATGACACGCAAATAACCATTGCCAAAACAGTGTAGAAAGATATAACCAGTTTGGAACAAAGTCTGTTCACATATATACACCTTCATAGCAGTTACAGCTTCAAAACCTATTACAGAAACTTTAACGTGACCTAAGTATAAATGCAGGAGCATAGCTCAGTAGTACCAGTGGTCTAAACACCGCTTCTTAGAAGGTCGGCATTTCAGCAGACAAAAGTTGCAAGCAGTATTTTACAATGTCATAGGTTGAGTACAAACACGCAGTAGTCTGTTGGAGCAAACAAAAAAGGCGTTGTCACATTTACACTCAGATTTTAGGGAGCGAATCTGAAACGCAAAAAGTTTCAGTAACTCACAGAAGCGAATGTTAGAAAACCTATGATTTGTATAAGGAGCAAACCCAGTATTTAGGATTCTAAAGCCAAGTTTGAATGCCTGTCTTTTCCACAGTTGACACTTCAAGATAGAGAATTCCGAAATCTGTTTCTTCGCAGCTTTTTCAAAGCACACACACAAGCATTAAAGGACTTTCTGCACTGTAAAGTTTCACAGCATTTTGAATATAATTATTCTGTTGTATTTACATTTGAGAAATACATTCTGACATTTATGGTCATTTGACTGCCAGAATATATACTGCTTAGCTCTAAATGGGATTTGCTACTGACTATGAATAAATAGAGGATAATTCATGGTGCCAGGTGTTAAGATGAGACCAACAGAGCTGCAGGTGCAAAAGGACGGAGCAATGACAAGGATCAAATACAACTTAGTGCAGCTGCAGCTTCCTTACAAGGCACAGAGGGGTGAGGGGAAGGGATGAGAAAGCATCTTGCTGCTATTACTACAAAATACGAGTACTGTAAATGAACCTGAACAAATCAAGCTAAACGCAGCCCCGGCAAACAAGAACGTCTGAACAAAATAAAAATTAGACAACAAATTATTCGTTTCCCATCAGATACTGACATTTTCTGCCTTTAAAACTCCAGTTGCTCTCCGGCATAATATTGCGGTGGCTATGGGGAAGCCCATCTAAGCATGGAGCGCGGTCACGTGATTAAAAATTAGATCACTGCCATCCATAAATACTCATTAAACTGAATTTTTATTATTCTGTATTTCAAAAAGCGTTAAGTCAAGGAATTATCCAGAGGTGGAGGTGCCAGCGACTAATTTATCACTTCAGTTTGGAACTGAGCGTTTTGGGGGTTATTGTTATTATTATGTTTTTAAAGACAGTGCCCTTTAACAATAATCAGTAGACCTCACTTGTTTCTTTGTAAAGATAGCCTTTTAGAGTCTGCTCTCCTTTTAAATGAAAATAGGGCAGCAGTTATGGTCACACTTTTGTTAATTTAGTTGCCAGTCAGCTCCAAATCAAAAGAAAATAAGGCTGCAGAGTGTAATTAACATTCAGTTCAGTCGTTTTGTCCCTTGTCTAGCCCCCAAGCTTTGTTAAAATTGCCATCTGAATGCTGAAGGCTGTAGGGAAATCGATTTGATTCTAATCGCACCATGAAAAGAACATGATCTAACTGCTTTCAGCCCTCCGTAAATCTGTACTAGGTCTTTAGCACAATGCAACTTCCAATTTAAAAAGCACTGAATGTCTCGTCAATGACTTTGTGAAGAAAAAAGAACAAGGAGCAGACATAAAAATTCCAATAGTTGTTTAAGCATTAAAGTTCATTTGCATCACAGCAAACCTGAAAAGGGCTGACCTCTCAAACCGCCTCTCAGGTCTATGAAGTTGTAGCCTTGACAAGCTCACATTGACAGAGCTCATTGACTCTGAAAGGCTACTCTATCAATGGTGAAAAATGGCAATAGGTTCTACTCTGAGCAGGCATCTGCCTGCCCACCCGCTGCTAAACCAATGGCAAAACCGATTCAAAACCTGAATCTACCTTGTAATCTTCCTTGCCGGGACCTCTTAATAATAGATTAAGATCACTATACAATTTAATTTCATTGTTTGCCCAAAAGAGTGTGAAAAACATCTAAGCTTTTCAAATTCCAATAAAATTACAAATATATTACAATGCATACACATAAATAAGAAACTGATAGGTAGTTATGTAGTATTAATTGGTTCTCTTAAACAGGAGCCCAGTTTTAAGTCATTCGACCAGCATTAGATAAAAAATACATGCAACTTTGCGACCAGGATCATTTGTGTTCCCAAGGATGTACATCCAAACCCTCCTGTAGTATAACTTGGGATATTCACAGCGCCCAAATCACACCACATTATATATATACTAAAACGTTAATGAAAATTAGACTGTAAATTATTTTTGCAAATCTCAGAGCTTGGAATAAAAAGAAATGAATTAAGCAGCATCACACAATTCACTATAGTAAGTTTTCTTCCTACTTGACAGGTGAAAAAAAGCACTTGCACGTGCAGCTTAATTAATCACTGCTCTTGACATCTCAATGATTTACAGTGAGGAGCAGGTGAGGATATACAAAACCAGAAAGGAACACTTGATTTGAGTGTAGCATTTCCAGCACACTAGGATGACAAGCTTATATATTCTGTCAATGGTGCACAGAAAAACCTATACAGCAAATTATTTGTTAGCCACAACAAAAGCACAAATTAAGTGGAAGAGAGACTTGCTTATTAGAAAGATCTAACACTATCCAGCTTTTACATTTTTTTCCCTTAGAAAACACATTCATATTTGAGCAAAGCTGGAACTGCAGTTCAAATGTAGTTTTTAGTATACCAATGATACCAAAGTGTACTTTGTAACACGCTCTGTAAAATAGCAGATAGTCTTTAATGTTGTCTACACATTTTTGTGACACAGATCTCTTCAGTCTAGATGCAACCTTTAATGAAAGAATTGCTATGAAACGACTTTAAAGATCTGTAAAGATGTTAATGTATATCTGTACTCTTTGAAAATTGAGACTACCAAAAAAAGCCCAAGTCCGAATCCATATTTACTAATTCGTGTTACTCTCAATTAGATAATGTTTTGCCCTGAACATGAAAAATATCAGAAGGACTAACTATAAACTCTTCACATAGAAAAAAAGGCAGTAATTAATACAAATAAAGTGCCACTTGTACTATCAACCACAGGAGCTTTCTCTTATGTCTTCACAGTGTCTAGTGAAGTTAGGGTGCAGTTACGATCTGGACTGCGAGGCTGTACAGACATAAGGCTCCTGGCAGTGCCAGACCCGGAACATACCCATTGCATCAAGCACTACTAGCAAATGAGCCAAAGCTCCCTCACCTCCTGCTGTAACCCAACGAATGACTAACATAATATTAAACAAAAGGTCTTATGTGATACCTAAATGTGTTCCTTTGAGTAACTCCCCATACTTTATGCTCAAATTTCACAATACAAGGAGACCAATTCAAGAAGCTTTTTGTTGATCGTCATGCAGCTCAAATTCCAAATACATCTCAAGGAAAATAAGCTGAGAATCCTATCAGAACTCTGAACTCCACTATCTCCTTTCATTCAAAGAAAAACAAATGATGGAAGTAGGAATGCCTATTAATTTTCCAGACAAAGATATACTGGTCTACAAAATTCACACCCAAGTAACTTAGTTATCACCCCTAATAGTGACCTATAAAGTTACAAGTTAACCAATTCACAGTGCTATACGCTCACTTTCAACAAGCCAGAACATCCCTGAACTACCTCTCTCACAAACAAATGCTTTCAGAGGTTTAATTCTTTCAAAAAGAGTTTGAAAAAAAAAACACTCTAAAAGTGTGGGTACATAGTTGTCACTCAGGCAATACCAAGTATTGATTCATCATATTTGTGTGAGAAATGTAAAAACATACTATAGGCAGAGCTTAGATGGAGGTCTTGATACTGTAGATAGCATTGCTACACAGCATGTTGCTGCTAGTACTAAAATACCTTCTGTAGAGTCCGTAATGTGTGGACTGTGAAAGTCTAAACATTTTAAGTTCTATATTAGTGGCATGGAAATAGCAATATTGTAATCAACACATACATAACTGAACCATAAGTATCTTTATAGATGCTTGAAAAGGTGTCTGTAAAACCACATAAGTGTATCTTGCACCACCCCTCCTGTTAGCAGC
>PPHD01020306.1:0-13708 GCA_002909625.1 Bambusicola thoracicus
TCTATGATTCAGCCAGGAGTCCCAGCATGTCGTTGTGCCCCTTAATTAAAAGAGCATATCTGCTGTCTGATTAACAAGTACACACATTCATGTTGGTCAGTCACCATCTCAGTCAGAAGATACAGGAAAGTGTGGATGCCATGTTTGCCTTCTCATGTTGGACGCATTTAACATGGGCATGTTTCCTGTTTCCGTTTTTCAGATTTCTACCAATTTTTTTTCAACAGAACTTGTAGAAACATCATCTTTTTGATACCTCCATCATTCTCTCAAACTGGACTAAAATTGGCCAATAAATCACGACTTACAGAGGAAAAGAAGTACAGAGTACAACTCCAAGAAAGTTTCTGGAAACTGGTTTTAAAACTATAGCAAGCATCAGTCTTGCTCCCCTATTTTAAAAGTGGAAGTAGAAAATCAAGAGAAGTAGTGTAAGTTCAGGTGATGTTTTGCAAGTCCACAGCTAAAACTCTATCAGAAATAGGACCTGGAGCCATGCGGAAATGTGTGACCCATAAACAGACTGTACACAGATTTGTAGTGGGTAAATACCTGTGTTTTCTGGTCACAGATTGTCTGTGCTTGAGGAGCTGTCAGTACAGCACAAGAAGCAGAAAAGTCTTTGAGTCAACGTAAGCACTTCTCAGCAACAGCTAAAAACACTGGTGTGTTATTATTTTCATCCTAAATCTTAAACACAGTACCACATCAGCTTGATGATCTTTGTATTGTCCCTTCTAACTGAAATATTTAATTTCACTATGAAGAAAAATAAGTTTATCCAAGTCAAAACCAGACAAAATTGTTGGTTTAAATATCTCTTGCATGTACCGTATGCAGGAGCTATTTAATTAGTTAATAAGGCTCTGTCAACCTCCTCTATATTTTGATGAGTTACGTATTAAAAAATATATTATTACAGAGGTATCATGGATTAAATTTACATAAGCACTGCAAGATAGTGATAAAATACAAAGTATTTTGCCAATTACCTGTTTAAGTGTTCCATATCTAAGTTAGTTTTTATTACATTTCCATGGGGATTGTGTTTGTTACCACTGTCCAAGATTCTTTTTCCTTCTACTGCTGAAGTTACAACTTTTAAGTCCCATCTTCTGAACTGTAGAGTTTTATATCTTACTTAGAAGAGTGGCTTGTTTAATGCCTGACTAGTCTTAAAAGAAACCCTGTCAGGAAATCTGGAGAATATTTTTTAAGTGATTGTTAAATAATCTAATGAAACATTTCAGAGGAATCTGGATTATTTTTAGGTGTGATGGAATTTATCTAAAATAATAACTTTAAACTATGTGCCAGATATCACATGTGATGAAAAAAATCTGCATCACAGGATACAGCAGAACTTTAAGATACTCAGAAACCTCCTTCAATATTTCCAGAATAGGTTGTCTCGATCTTGATTATCTAATTCATTACTTTTTTAAAACAGACATTGGTACTCTACACATTAGCAGCATAAGCATTAATATCCATTGAACATTGGTAGATGCAGTTGTCACCCATCCAAGCACATTAACAACTAAGCAAGCAATGTTTTATGAAGGTAATACGGCATAAAACAGTTTTTATCATCCTGAATAATGTTCAATATGGGAATAATACATTTCTATGTATTTCTAACCTTTGTCAGAATATAAATAGAATTAAGAGAAACATTACTGACTGTCTTTGGAAACCTGATTTGTTGGTTGGTAAGCCCTCATTTTGGGGTGACAGCAGGTCTGAGGTTCTGACTGATCTCCTGAGTGACGTGACTTGATGTTTACTGTAATCAATTTAAAAGCCATTTTCAAATATTAGCTCCTGATAGAAAGAATGCTATTGCTAATAAATCTGCTTTTAAAGTTGAAACTTTTGCTATTGTTTCATCAATTAAAATGAAAATGTTTTGAAGCTGCATGTTTGCAAGTATTTTCTGTATGTATATAACCCATAATATAATTGCCAATATTCATATGTAGGAGACTAAGTATTATATTGAGAAGTGTAGGGCAGTTAGGCAGTAATAATTTTTAAAATTGGAAAATACTTGACTGAGTCACTAATTAAAAAAAAATTGAGCATACTTTGGTAATTGATTCATTGACAAGCAATACTTAACCAGTGAAAGCATAAGTAAACAAATCGTTCAACATATTAGAATCATCCATAATAGTTCAGGACTTTCTTTCCACCTAGCTTTTCCTTGGAACATGCCTTTTCTCACATTCACTTTATTTTCAAGTCTGTTAATTCCATTCAGGTAACAGTAACATCTGTTGTTGTGTACAGTATGCGGTAAATGTGTAGCTGTATGTTTTTCTTTAAGATGGATAGATCTCCATTTGTATTTGCAATGAGTGTCATGATTTTATGATTTTTGGTTGTCGGTATTCCACATCAAAACATCATGTAGTGCACTGGGAATTAAAGAGTTAATGCTCAAGGTCTGGGTACCTGTCTGTGAGAACCCTTCTTTGTCTTCTGTCTCAAAGCTTGCTTCCTGAGGTATTCCTTGAGATAAGACTCTTAACTGATTTATGGAGGTGGCAAATGATGGGTGCTACTGTGTGACAATCAACATCACTTTGACATTTGAAAGCACCTTCCTCCAGAGCTGCTTGCCTCCGGAAGAGAGTGCTCAGGAGTGGTTACTGGAGGAAGATCTGGCCTAATAGCCCCAACTTGGTGTGGGAAAATTGGGGAACGACACCATCGTGCCCTGTGAAAAACTGGGCATCCCGGCTCCCTCTTATCTGCTGGCAAGGCCCGGAAGATGATAACAAAGGAATTTCTGCTGAGAACCCAGAGCCAGTAGCTGCTACTCCAAGGAGATCTGACTCAACCACTTCGGATTCTAGCTGTCACTCAAAAGAGAGCTGACTCAACCACTTTGGACTTATAAATAAGTTCGTACTGCCATCGTCATGGTCATCGTCGCCGTGGACACCATCGTCAACAGAACACCTGACAACCCACCACTACTGAAGATCAATGACTGAACTATGAACCATGTTGGACCATGGTGGTGACTATCTCCCTCTTGCTTCCTATACAGACTCCTTGCTTCTATTTCCTATCTTTTCTATCACCCTTCTCCCCTGCCCCATCTCCCTGAACGACTAGGATTTGTAATAAATTGGTCGGACCAACATTTGAACCGTTGTTTCTTAATCTCATGCCGGGTATACATATATCAAAGAACCTCCTCTCCTTCCAATAAATTGGAGTGAGACACTGTCCTGGAAGAGAGGAACTACTACATTCCCCAGAAGACTGTTCGCTGTTCTGTTCTCGTTTTTGCTCAGGGGGGAACTTGGCAGTGCCTTGGTAGGGCACCCACACTCCCTGTCACTCAGTATTCTCTGGTTTTGGGGAGGGCTTCCTCAGAATATTATAAATACAGATACTGAGTGAAATAAATAAAATAATGAACAGTACATTCAGGGAGATAAACAACGTGAATGGATGAGCACTGAAAAAATGTATAAAGGATTCAAAGGAGAGACTGGGAACCTGTTTAAAAGTCACAAGTTCTGTAGAATTAGCAGCTCCTTTTGGAAAGAATTCTAAAAGAGAAAAAGGAATCATTTTTTTTCTCCTTACAGAAGCAAGATAGCAGTGCTCAAAGTTTACGGATATACAAAATATTGGCAGTCCGTCTGGACTTTCAAGGTCAAGTTTTCAGTGAGCACATGCAAAAGAGATAAAACTCTCTTAACTAAGTTAATGAAGCTCTCCAAGAGCAGAGAGAGAGATTCGTTCTAAAAGCTAAGAGAGGAGTTTCTGCCCATATTCTCCACTAAGAATGTCAGCGGTTTATGGGCTGGTTCAGCCGGGTTCCATGACTAGTGGGACAGAGGGATTTTGCAAATATGCTCCTCCAAAAAAGGGAAACAGGAGACCCTAAATAATTAAAAACAGTGGCAACGATGTGTGGAGAAACAGAATAATTTACTAAATAAGGTATTGAAATGCAAGAAAACACAATATAATTCTATCTAATTAGAATTAAAGCTAATAAATCAAATATAATGAGAGAGGGTGTCTGAAAGGTGGAAAGGCCTCACCATAACACTGAGGTGAGAAGCGCAGTTGGGTTGAGCAGCAGGAAGGAGAGACAAAAAAGGGAAAAGAGAACGTCATGTGACCTATCAAAGCCTTATATCTGTTCCCCCTTAGCAGAAATGGTAACAGAACAGTGAAAAGTCTTCTGGGGAACGTAGTAGTTCTTCTCTTCCACAACATATATCCAGACCTGGAGCACTCACTCTTTAACTCCCAGTGCACTACATGATGTTGTGATGTGGAATACCAATAACCAGAAATCAAAACCATGACAGTGAGTGACAGTACTTCCTGGTTTGCAAATCAGGTGCGTACTTAACCAACCTGAAAAACTGCTAATCTATTCTACTTCTTTGACCCTAAAATGGTACAAGTATTTTAGGGTTTTACTAGAAGACAAATAGTAGAATAAAAAGATAAATTCGTATCTACAAACTGAAGTATTCTTTGTAAACTAACAAAATGTTTTAATATCTACTCATTTTTAGCAGTATAATTAGCAGTTCTTTTGTAGTTTTCTGATCTACACTTCTGTTTAGCTGAGCCAAAGAATTCTTTTGAATGGTAAACCTACAGCTATGATCTTCCAGCTTTCAAGCCTGCCTCTCTTTTCCACACTCATTTATAGCTATGCAGTGCATAACAGAAGATGATGACAGTGTCGTCTACTAGAATGAGAACACACTAGTAAAGGTATTCACTGAGATTTAGTTTAGAATACAATACAGGAAACGTGGCTCACCCCTTCCAAAGGTCCATGAAGCCTCAAGAAGGGTACATCTTCCAAACAAAGATACTGCTCCCTTAGTTGCTAACCATTAAATGAGGGTGAGGGGGATGGTCACAGGCTGCATTGCTGCACCTGAACTCCATGGGTTAGCCGCACCATCTCACATGGTGCTCACTGCTTCAAACCATGACCTACCAATTCCTATACAACAGTTTTCTTATAAATAATTAAGGAGCATGAGTAGAATTTAAATCTATTTACCTGCCCTGATCTTCATGCTAGCCAAGAGCTGGAAAGTGTGTCAACTTGACTGTACTCATCAGAAGAAAAAGCACAGTGAAAAAGCATAGTGGGCAAAGATAAATATCATTTATTTCCTTTGATGAAATGGCAGCCCCACATGTCTTTCTCTGTCCCTGAGAAGCTTCATGTAAACATTGAACAAGAAAGGAAACAGAGTGTAATGGTGGAAAAACTTACTCATGAGAATCCTCTGGGCAGATGAGCAATTGTCCAGCATCACCCTCTGAGACCTCCTATGGAGGAGAGACCAGAGTCACTACACTGATATTTGGTCATCTGTGCCAGCATCTGCAAATGAATCAACAAAACTTAATGGTTCATGTTAACAAAGGTTGCTGACAAATCTAGAATAATCAGTGTGGAAACTCGACCTCTGTATTTTGCCAAGAAGAGATCACAGACCAATTAAGCCAGTTCAAACTTTGTACCTTACCTAGGCTGAAAGCCAGATTGAAAAGGGTCATGGAAGTCAAAGATGCCAGATGGTGTAACAGCTGTCAAACATAAACTTCTCAGTCACCTTCTTCACTACAGCCGTTTAGACACATGGTGGCAATTGATAAAATTACCAATAAAAAGCTCGCATCTGTAATGCAAGAGTCTAGACAATTATTAGAAGAATGCTGGCATTTTACTGTTCTGTGTACTGATGGGAAAAATAAAACTGATTATGCTTCTGACTATTTGATTTGACATGAAGAATAGTTTCATCTTGCCTCATTTTACTACACCTATCACAATTAAAATATCCAAAATTCTTGGAATTTAGCCATAGATTTCTTAGTACTAAAAATGCCTTTTTTTTTTTTTTTTTTTTCCATATCGATACTGCAATCTTGAGTTAGAAACTTGCATTTTCCTTTCAGATCCAGATAATTTTATCAATTTGGAGAATACCTGCTAGATGCTGTTTTAATTTTAGCAGTTCAGCTGGACAAAACAATTTCACATCTCCTTCCCTAACAGAAAACAATCATATCAATCATATATGTTACTATTTTGATGAACTCATTTGTCCATAAAATTATATTTGAGAAATAGTTTAAGAATGCTTATTCATCGCCAGTTTTCAAAACACAGAAATGCACACAGTTACTCTAATTTCTTATTCTCTGACAGTGAAAATTGAACTTCTTAAAAACAGGCTCTGATAAAAGCATATTTCTTCTGACAGCCACTACGATAGTGAAGAATTAGATGAAATTGGAATGGCTGTGTTCCAGGTTGTTTCATCCCACTGCAGTTTAAGGAGTTCTGGTCTGGAAATGTCTATGTACTGTAAGTAAATAAAGCTAGATTGATGCACATGCTCGGAAAGTTTACAGTTCTATCTGATAGATATTTAAGGTCATGTAGGATATAGACACTTAATCTGTAATTCCCAAAGTTTAAACCTCTGGAAATCTGTTGAGAGAGCTAATCCATTAGGCCTTGAGATCCTCAAGTCAAAGCTAATATTGACCAGAAGCATTGACATCAACCCAAAACAAAGCAAGGGAAGAGATTTCCCCAGCTCTTGGAATGTAACCTATTTAATAGAAAACCTGCTGAAGAACAAGAAGGCTGGGCTCCAGAATTTCCCTAGTATGAGGGAGAATGTACTGACCTCGTATATTTCCTTATGAAGATGTCCAAACTGCAGAGCTTATGAAACTGCAAACTGAATCATCCTCTGTTTTCTGTTGATATGAACAACTGAGTAGAAAGAAGTACAGGCTGCTGTTTGAGCAATAGGATTGAGCTAGGGAAAATCTGGTGCTGTAATGTCATCCCATGAAAGACAGTCATCCGGGTGGTCCCATCGTAGATCTGGGGATTATTGTGAGTTTTACAGTTACCCAGTTAAAACACACAAGCAGCATTTATGGTGTGGGCCTGAAGCCAGGAGGTGGCTACATTCAAACTTGGTATCAGACTGATGGCCTACTAAGGTGTTAAACTTACATAAAGGTCTTTTCTTACAAAGGCCCCTCAATATCTTTGAATTTCAGAGTAAGTTCTGTCCCTTACAGTTACTTTACCATAGTTAGAGGATCTCTTTTGGAAAATGTTACTTGTACTCTCAAATTTTCCAACAAACAGCCAGCACAGAAATGGAGACACTATCAGATGGTGTACATTCCCCTAGTCATGTTAAACATAGGTGATATATAGGTACAGTTTTAAGTTAAGAAAACTCTACTCAATAAAGGACATTTTTGATAGGTATTCTATTTGTTTCTAGGTGTAGATGTACAGAAATCACAATCAAAAATCAAAGATTCTCAGACAGGAAAATGAAGGAGGAAAAGCCTAAAAGACATTTGCTTTACTATCTGGAGTGACACAGGAATGAGAGGTAAAGTACTGACCATCACTTACTGATAAATGGAATTTTATTTTATTTTTTCCTCTAAACTTCCTTCTAGACTTTGCATTATTGCAGTGATTTGGTGAACTGCAGGTATGTTCTTCCTTTTCTCCAGTTATCAATGCTATCCTTACAATAATAAAAAAGTGCTTCACCCCAATGATGTAGAAAGCTTTAATGTGCTTCTTTTCTTTTATTATCCCATGGAGCTAACAGATATCAGAGAGGGGCAAGAGATGACAGCTTTTCCATGCATGTTTTCAGCATTGCCCGTGTTCAAAAGAAAAATCACTGTGGGATACTTTTTTATGTGATAATCTTTTGTTGTATCGATTGAGAAAGGAAGTAATCACTTGGGAATAGCTGCTTTATACAAGTTCAAAAGACTCCCAAAAGAGAAGAAAGTCACACTTCTCTGTATAATACAACAAATGCCAGAAAAGGTGGGTCATTCTCACTGTGAGCCACAGACACATAAGGCCAGATTTAACCCTTGATTAAATCTACTGTAGTGACTGGAGTTATCAGAGGAAACTAGAATATCATCAGTGAGCAATAAATAAAACATCAAGACAGCTCTTTAAATAGGTGCAGTTTCATGTCAGTATACACAAAGTCTATAAAAAGGCTGTTATTTAGCCAAGCGTTGCTTACTAACCTTTGTCCACGACTGAATGCTAATTCGCTGATCTGATCTATTTTCTTTCTGCTTCATAAAAGTAAGTGGTTTCTTATAGGCTGGAGAGTATCACTAGTACTAACTTAGGGAATCCAGCATGTTTGTAGAAAGGCTTAGTGCAGTGTGAATGACAGACCATACATAAGGTGTTTTGGACCTTACTTTTCTGAGAAGAATAGATATTCTTACAAATTTAATTGTATTGTTTGCTAGTTTCTAAGGCCTACATCAAGGTTGACCTGAAATTGGAAGATTTAAACAAATAAAAGATCAGTATGCATAGATCAGAATGGAAACTGAGAGGCAGTTAACAGAGGAGAGCACTGCTACATACTCATGGAGATACTATGTCCCAAGTCTTCTGTAAAGGCATGAGTGAAGTCTTGTAGATTTTGTTACAGCTCCTGTACTTATGATATGATTTTCAGAAAATGTAGTAGTTCCATAATTCGTATTTCAGTTGAAAGAACTTTGGTTTAATCACTGATTCCAAAGTAAACAGAGGTTGCATAACAAAAAGTGCTTTTGAAAACTTAATCATTCTTGTATGAACTTTAGGATCTGATCTTATGGTGGAATTCAGCAGTGTAACAAGGTGGCATACCGATACACTACTGAAGAAGGGATGCTTTTAAACATGATGCATTTAAAACAAAACAAATCCCTTTGTATTTCCATTTCTGTTTAAATATTTTTTTTTTCTTATCAAGTCTTTAAAAAAATGATTCAAACCACAAGTAAAGTTCAGTAATTACTTTCTGTATTTTATCACTAGTCTTCTAAGTGAAGTCTTATATGGGGAGTGTGAAGATTATCTGAGATAACAGTCTTTCTCCAGGAGATCCCCTACAGCCTCTCTTTATGCTGGCAGAAAAGAGATGTGAATGTATTTAGCAGCAAGGCTCGAGCATCTGCCTTCAGATCTGTCATATATCTATGTTGCGTTACTGTAGTTTCAGATAGCACCTTTTCACTTTGGCAACATAATGGACTCATAAGTGATACCAGCCTCACACTGGTCAAAGAATTCTAGTGAAGGATAATTTGTGTCACATTTTTCTTCTTCTCTTTTAAGAGGAAACATACTTTTTTCTAGTTGTTTTAATTAGTCTTCTAGGAACTTTTGTTTGTTCCTACAAATAGAGAGCACTCAATCCAGAATGCCTTCCATAAATAGAATAACTTTTTTTATAAAACAAGAATATTCAAAAAGATGGAAATTCTTGTTAAGAGTACATTCCTATAAGATGGTTTCGTGGCCTGCAGCTGCACAATTAAAACTTACAAAGAATGTTACATGTATTCATACATGTAGTTCTGAATCTTTTATCAGGTAATTAGTTTTAAGTTACTTTATCACTTTAAATGCCTTGCTTATTATGTCTATCTGCCACATTTGCTTTAATACACAAGATTAGCAGCTATAAATCTGAAACCGATGGAAAGGCATTTGTTGTAGTGAATCAAATTCTTTCCTATTAGAATTTTGAGAAGGCTATCCTTATTTATGCTTGACTATTTAAATAGTATTTACACTAGTTGTCATTTATTTTTCAGTTTTATCCTTTGAAGAAATGAATATGTCCAGGGAAAAAATGTTGAACAAGGAAAGCCTCCTCAAGGAGAAGTATTGTGTCTTTCTATATGTTCTGTTGTAATATTTTGTCTGCTGGCTTACTCAATTTCTGAATGTAAAGACATAAATGCATATTGTGCCCTCCCCTCATTGTTTACTAATTTATCAACTTGCAATAAATTGGTTAAGTTAGGTCAATAAAATCTTAGGTCAATATAATAATAAAAATAGGTCAATAAAATCTCTCAAAATAAAAGCAATTATTTTGATTTTTTACTGTTGATGCTCTACAATTTTTTCTCAGATACACTAATGTTTATAAATTCCCCAGAACTTCCATAAAACCATTTGGTACATACTAATGTATATGTACCCTAACAAGGGGTCCCCAACTGTAATTTTGACTGTAATTTTCAACCCAGCTGGCTGTGGAGCATCCACAGGGAGCAGAATGAAGCCAGCACTACAGTGAGAACATTGCAAACTCTCTGTGGATTAAATGCAGTCTCCCTTAATTCCTAGCTTTTACTCTAAGTTATACAGTACTTTTTTTATTATACAAATGCACTGTAAATTCATCCCAGAAAGCAGTGTGATGAGCATTGGTTTTATTTGCTTATTTTGGCATCTCAGTCTTTAAGTGCTGTCTTCATTCTTCAAAGCAGAGCATTTTTTTTTACTTCTGGAAAGTTACGTTCTGGTTTTTGACAAGCTTACTATGATTGACAACTGATCATTTGTGACACTGTGGTTATCTGTAATACAGACCGGTATCCGCTGTACTCTAGTGATCAGGCAGTAAAAACAGCAGATTGTTAATCCTTTCTTGTTTGTACTACATTTCCTCCTATCTTGTGATTATAAAGTTTATTTCCCTAGCTCAATAACCATCATTTAAAGCACTAAATTATTTCTCAGTATTAGTGTTTTTTTTACTAACTGTATGATGTTTTCTCCCTCTTTTTACATATGGGAAAGTAAATGATAGTTAAACAGTCTTCTTTAAGACCATAAACTGTGCTGTTTTTTCTTACTAAATACAAAAATGGAGTGTTTCTTTTACATTATTAGTATGTGTGAAATTCATTCAGATTAATACTCTGCGCATGCACATATCATACAGGCCAGTTACTATATGCTCAGAGACATTACATTCATTTTACAGTATGTTGCTCCTATGACGACAGTTAATCACTGGAGATTGTTCTGTGGCTGAGGTTGTTTACAAAGAGCAGTGGGAAAGCTCTAATCCTCCCATAGCACTCTTCATGTGCAGAAGCAGATGACTGTTCATTTCAGAAATTTGTCCTGATACAGGGCAGAGAGCACATCTGTTTAATCACCCAAAT
The DNA here is from genome assembly GCA_002909625.1 of Bambusicola thoracicus. Classification (NCBI taxonomy): domain Eukaryota; kingdom Metazoa; phylum Chordata; class Aves; order Galliformes; family Phasianidae; genus Bambusicola; species Bambusicola thoracicus. The sequence continues at coordinate 11,056 of PPHD01020306.1, forward strand.
GGCCCATTTTTATAAATGCATGCTTTCTGTTATAACTATTATGTACATATACAAATACAGTCAGAAACTCCACTGTAGTTTTAGTGATTGATTTCATTATTTTAATGGGTGATAATCCACATTATGGAATAACATGGATTTTTTAGGATAAAGGTTCAAAAACAACTTTATTAGAATATACTACTTACAATGGTAAGAGAGAACAACAGAATAGTTGTTACTTAGTGTGTGTATGTATACATATTAAAACACCTGAACTGGCACACATCTAGCAACAGTTGATTGTAAAACATATGCAAGGGAAGAATTGTGTACAGTATGCGTTCTGTCTGACTCAAACAAGAGAAGAGTATAGGTGGAATTCTTTGAAAGACTGCTGCCAGAAGTCCAGTACCCTACATACTCCCAGTACTTCAGTGCTCAAAAGCAACTTTTTTTTTTTCCTTTTTCTTTTTTTCTGTAAGTAACAGTAGAATAACTTTATGCATATTTAATTAAGCTATGCAGTTTTTCAGCAGCTAATAAAGATTTTTTCCCAGTGAGCAGATATTGGGAAAACTTACCGAAAAGTATCAGTATGTATCTTTGAAAGAATTCTGGAAGATTTTCCATATATTGGACAAGCATTCCTATACAGTGTAGTTTTCATATTTTAGGATATTATTTTAAAAAAAGTACATCATGATTCCCCTATTGACAACATAGCCTCTCTCCCTTGTAGTTAAGAGATTCACTTGACTGCCTAAATTTGAGGCTACATGTGAAACAGTTTGTATATTGTGAAACTTTTTATCTTTCCAAGTACCTTCCCACTTTTTTTTTTTTTTTTTTTTTTTTTAAGGAGAGTGTGGGAGCTTACCTAGGAGATGAATTTCATAGACATGGAACAGGAATGAAGATGAAAAAAAAAAAAAGATGAAGCATTAATAAATCTTCAGTCATATCAGATGTCTGATAATCAAGTACCTGTTCTGACATCCCAAGTGAAGCTCTTAAATGATTAACATGGTTTCCCTTCTTCCCCAGTGGATGCTATGTCAAAGCTGACCTATTTTGACTGAAATGCTTCACTTTTTGGAAACTTGTCATTTTTCCAACAGCCATTGTTTCATTAACACTTTTCCATTAGGAAAAATGATTCACTGAATAGCTTAAGTGTGAGCACCATGGTACCTGTCCTGCAGCACTCACAAGGAAGGCATAAAAACTATATGTAAGTGTCCTGGAATCTAGCATAATTACCGTCACTCTGCATGTATTTTGTGTGATGTAAAATGATGTAAAAATACAACAACACAATTAATATTTTATATCTCTCCTGATATGTAAAATTAATTTAGCCATTCACTTTTAAAGAGCTAAATTAGAATCAGTGTTGAAACATTGTTTAAAACATCCATGTTTATGTGTCTGATAACAAAAGCCTCTGATAAACATTTCACATATCAACATGTAGACCATATTTTTCTTCAGATCTCACTCTTCCCTCTCAACTGGTTTGCCAAGTTATTCATCTTTGTGCTGTGCTCTTTTGAATATTTATGTGGAAGTATGGGAAAGAGCTTAATAGAAGTGCAGATGAAACTGGAAAATGCCCAAGAGCAAGTTGCAATTCTTATTCATCCTGCTTCAGTCTGGAGCAGATACACAAAACTTACAGTGTCAGTGTGAGATCATCTGACATGGCCACTCAAATGACATAGAAGCTTGACTTCATTCATTAAGTGCAACTGCAATTTAGATTCAGGTGATATTACAGACTAACAGCACTCCTTCTCCATCAGATATACTCAAAGGAATATGGAAAGTACAAGATGAAATTGTCAGAACAAAATGAAGAAAAGTGAGAGAAAACATAATGGAGAATGGAAAAGTAATAAAAAAAAAACAAGGGGATGCCAGGTAATTGGCCAGGTAAATGGCATCAGAAAGCAAAAGGGTATGAAAAAGGAACAGAAAAGAGTAATCAAGATGATGAAGGAAGCATATGTTAAGACGTAAGACATCAAGTACAAATGTTTAAACATTACCTGTGTGTTCTGTCAGATATATCTAAGGGGGAATGTTTTATGCAGTCATAATTTAAAGTTTATGACTTAGCAATTACATAGCCTGACTGCTTCAGAAAAGTGAATTAATATACAGTATTTAAACTATGTTAAGCTGCTATCTCATCTGCCAGGTGTTAGGCATTTCATAGTAGCTTGAGGACCCTATTTGTATGTATTATATGGCTTTAAATATTGTACAGATGTGAATACAATCACATCATTTTAAATGTGCACATTCAATGAGGCATCTGCATTTTTCACAAAAATCATAATTATATAAAAGGTGTGAATGAATTCTTGGGTCTATGATTTTAACATAAATATGTCATAAATATTGTTAGCTTTCCATTAAAGAGGACATGGGCTAAATACAATGAGTACTGAGAAGAGCTGTAATTTCCAAGTGTTTTGTGTTAAATATCTGATCAACATGGAAGATTTCATCAGAATCTCAATAGAACAAAATGAATAATTTTTTTTTCCGTAAAAGAGCACATTTCATCCTATTAAAGAGGAAGAAAGAAAGAGAGAAAGAGAGAAAGAGAGAAAGAGAGAAAGAGAGAGAAAGAAAGAAAGAAAGAAAGAAAGAAAGAAAGAAAGAA
>PPHD01020308.1:0-13707 GCA_002909625.1 Bambusicola thoracicus
CTACAGCTTGGGAAGTTTTCATTTTTATTGGTCAATTTCTTAATATTGTCTGAAATTTTCTCCAAAAAGATTGAGCATGAGAATTTTCCTTTCCTGATTGCCCTCCTGTACATCTCTTAAATGAAATTAAACTGGTTATGTCAAGACCTGATAAGGTTCATAGCTCCTTGAAGGTATTCTAAGCCCTAACATTAAGGCAGCAAGCATGAATTGTTGACTGCAGTACAACAGCATCAGTGTGCAAATGTTAATCAGAACGTCAGTTCATGTGTCCAAAGAGGACTGCAGTGTGAACCATTTTTTACCAAGTAGAAACATAAAGTTCAGAATAGATTTTTTGATTGTTGTAGAGTGAGTAGAAACCCTATATAGAAGCTGAGGGAGAAATTGTAACTGCTTGGTTCAGCACTTTTACTAGGATGATTAGCAGTTTTACTGATTCAGGAGAAATAGAATAGAATCTTGATTCCATAAATGTCTTGTTGCACTTATGATTTCTATTTGTATGTACGTAATGTTTACAATTTATGTTCTACCTTTATCTCTGACATCAGTTTTAAATTCTTTTTTTGCATTATATGTATACATAGTGATTCTATTGTTATTGGCTCTCTATGTCCATCGTGTGACAACAACAAATAATGCATGTTATAAGGCATCCTTGATTTTATATGTGAGTCTTCAGATGTCCTGAAAGCCTTTCGTATGACTCTTAAGAATCATACCTGCTCCTCCAAATTAACATGAACATTGTCTTGTAATAGGATTTCTATGTGTTGCAAGTTAATATACTGTTCAGAAATTACCTTCATCTTGTCTTTTTATTCTTTGAAATGTACAAGGAGTAAAATTCAAGTCAGCCATTTAAGTTACTCCAAGGATTACCTTAGCCCCCCACTACAGAATTCTTTTGCAAGTTTGTTTAATGTTTTAAGCTAGTCAACATTCAGAATATCACATAAAGAGCTTCATTTTGCATTCTTACTCAGGCAAATCTTCCACTGAAGTCAGCTGGCAGTTTGCATACGTTCGCTTGTCAGATACAGCTACTAACAGTCTGTGAAGGCTGTCAGTATGCATGCCATATTCACTGCAGAGCAACTAATTTTGTTTAAATTCTACTTACATTGTTATAGATGAAAACTGAAATTTAATATAGGAATTAAAGACAAATACAATCTAATCAATATTCACATTATGCTCACAAAATAATATTTTCTGAATAACAGAATGTTTAAAAATTTCTTACATCCTTTCCTATTCAAAGCCTGTAGAGTTGGTGCTGAACTGAAAGAAAGCTTTATGATACCCAAAGATGCTACAGAAAGCAAATGTATACACATATCCCCAAACAAATGCTTAAGATCTATTTTTTTCCTACCCTCTGGCTCAGAAGAAAACTATTTTACAGCTCATTTCTCAATACTAGCAGTTAAAAGTTTTCTGTGGCTAAACTTTCAGTGGCTGGGTTTATTCCTAAAAGAAAAGATCCACAGGTTTAAAGTATTTACAGGTTCAGCCAAATTTTCTTTACAGAAATAGGTGAAACTACAATTTTCTTCTTACACATAATCTGAAGAAGTCTTCTAAAAAAGTTATTTCTGTTGGGTCAACCATCTGAAGCCTAACAACATATTCATAAAATTGTAAACTATTTCTGATGGAAAATTCTGTATATATTATAAGTAGAAAAAACTCCAGCTCGCATAGATGTTGATTCTTTTCTTTTTTATATTAGCAGTAGAGTCTGGAAAAAGCAAACAGCATGAATTTGGCTAAAAAAAATCTCATATAAATAGGACCTTTGAAATTCTTCCATCATGCTTCAGATACCTTTCAAGCATCAGATTAATGTTTATTCTTGTGATAAAGAACTAAAGAAAACATATTCCTGTTGAGATGATTTCTTGCTGAAAAGCTTGACTAAAGTACCAAATCTATTCAGGGAAAATATGTGGAACAGAAAATATAACTAGCAAGGTTCTAAAAGAAATCATAGCTTTCAAAGTAGACTCAACTGTCTCCTGTAGATGCCAGTAATTAAATTTCTTTTATCTGTTGGAAGAAGCACTGCCAGCTTTCTATAATGAACTCAACATCACCTCAAGGCTTTTAAATCTTAGCACTTTTACAGTCATGCATCAAAGCTGAAATTACAGATCTCACATAATTTATGATTGAAGAGAATACTGCGCGTACACGATTGGACATCAGAGGAGCCCTATTTGCAGGGCAGCTGCCAAGAAGAAAACATTCTTAAAAGAAAATTTACTTGATGTATTAGCTATTGTGAATTAAATCCTAGCAAAAGAAGTTTTACAGAAGTGTGTAATGAAGATATAACCAAAGAAGACATTTTTTTTTTCTTTAAAGATGAGTCTCTGAACAAAACTTAAACATTTATTCATGGGATTAAAATTTTAATATACTTGCTTCTCTAATCACCATCAAGTCACACAGGCAAGGCATCACAGTGAAACTCTTGTGATTGTCATATTCGTAGTAAGAAGCCTGGAAATCTTTGTTTAATGTTGTCTCACATAACTTATTAACAGTATTCTGCCAACAATACTGAAGGTTGTGACCATTTTTCTTCTTCATGAGAAGTGTTAGCAAGAAAGAAAGAGAGAAAACACAGTATATGTCCTGCCCCCTGAAGCAAAACATTCTTATGCATCAATAATATGGCATTACTTGGACTATATTCAGAACCAAATAAATACCAGTCTTTGTAAGTAGGATTTCGAGTAATGAGATAATACAGAATAAAGAGGTGATTGTTATTTCCAAATAATTGAAGAACTCACCTGAACGCACACACAAAGTTAAAGTCTGTATCACTCTATGATCATAGTGAGTGCTCAGTTTTCTACTTTTTGCTTTCACCTTTGCTTTGTGTCTTCAGGTTACACATTCAGTCTTTGAACTCTGTCTTTGTGTTTAGCAAGAAAATGCCTTAATATTTCATACTTCACTGCAGTCAGGTGGTCTGCTGGCCAAACTGATCTGAGCATGGCTCAATAAGAAAGTCCCTAGTTGCTCTTTTCAGTTTAACTTTCATAATGGGAATACATATCTTTATCAGGTGCTGCTCTAGCACCTAAAATTGCACAGATGTTTCTGTTCCACTGGCTTGAGCTGTTCAGACACAAATACAGACTGAAGGTTCACCTAGATTCTGGACCTTCAGCAATTTGACAGAGGAAGAAAAATGGTCTCAAAAATTAAATATTCCAGGCTGTGTGCTGATTAGTGTGAAAAATCAGCAGTCATATTAGTGACAAGCACCTTTTGATTTACTTTAAAGTATGCAGTATTTACAGTTTCCCTTCTGAAACCAGGTTTCTTTTCATTGACATTCAAATTTACAGATTTGATAAATTTAGCAAGCAGCACTTTTGGAATGCTTACATACTCTGACACGTATATACAATTTTGACAATGACAGGCGCTATGCATACCCTGCTGACAAGTTTACAGTACTCTACCATTTGTAACAACTACTACTATTTAGATTTAAAATAAGATTAAAAAAAAAATCACACTTTTAGTCTGACTACTTTCTTGTCACATTTATTGCTTCACTGTAGTTTTACCATTCTCCTTTTTGTAGATCTCACTCTGTCATGAGGTAGACTCTTTTAGATTTTTCATTTCTTCTTATCTTTTGCCTGCCATTTGCTATTATTGCTACCAACGGAAGTTCACAAAACTGGTGTAATTACTGTTTGCATTTTGAGGTTGTTAACCCTGTTGAGGTTTTAATTTTCCAAATGAATATGGTGCATGAAACATTTCCTAGGAATGAACTGCACTTCACAGATAGAAATAAAGTTTTCACTTAGTACAGTAAGTCATTCCAGCAAGATAAAACATTCAGAACATTCAGTGCTTCTTTTTTTTTTTTTTTTTTTTTTTTCCCCTTTTTCTTTTCTGCAGTGAGAAATGCAGTGTTGGAAATTATTTGCTTTGCCTTTGCAGAAATTGAGTGATTCAAACACACTTGAACGTGCACTTTCAAGGCTAGTCAGGGTTTACCCTCTTGGTCCTTAGGAAAGACCTCTACATGTCTTTGAATTTCAGTTCTGCCAGCCAGGGAAGACACTTCCAGATGACAGATTTTTACTGCTCACAGGGACCTAGGGTAGAAGATTTTGTTTCAAATGTAGATGACTTTCCACAATCAAGTATATGAGCAAAAGGTTCATGCTGTTTCCTTTTAAGAGTACAAAAAATGTGCTCTCAGTTCTCCACCCTCCTCTAAATGCATTATACTGAACAAAAGGTCTCCAATGATTTGTTGGAAGCATCTGCAAGCAGCTCTGAAAGGATCTGCAGGCAGATAATTTGGTACGTTCCCAGCTCATGCAGTTGTGTATGAACAGCCTCCCTGACCTGTCTCAGTGATGGTCATGACTGACCATGTAGCATCTGCGTGAGATGACCTCCCTGAAATTCAAGGAGAGGTGTCTCTACTATTTCCATCTCATAAATAGTGAATTGTAATAGTCTGGCCTCCTGCTCTGTGCTGAAGGGTAGATGTGAACATACAGCCCCCAGCTCCAAGACAACACATGGCCTTCTTTCCACTGCCTCATCTAATCTTAGAGGTAGTATTCATACTGATAAATCTTAAGTATCTCAGATAGCCATCTTATTTATACATTGCTTTGAATGCATCTCAACAGAAAGTGAGAATTTATACCAGTCTATACATTGCATTGCTTGGTCACAGCATTTTTAACCAAACGTAAATAAAAATGTATTACTCTGAGTTGATTTTAAAGGATCATCTCACTCTCCTCTAATTCTAAATGGAAGCAAAGGAAACAGAAACATTAGATGCCCAAAGTCTGCTGGTGTGAATATTCTCTTTTTTTAATAATTCTAAATGATTGGACGGGTCAGTAGAACACCTTTATTATTTAATTTGCTATATTTAAGACCTTCTTTTTCCTCTAGGACTTTTGTCTCTCACATCACATTTATGCTGGAAGAATAGATTATGAAACATCTTTGGGAAATATACTGTAATGTCTAACTTTAAGAATATATAGCATCATAATTAGCATAATTTTAACAGTAGCATTCAGATGTTTTAATGGCTGTTACTCCTTTCAAGCTTTTACTCACCACATTTGACCTTTAACATCAATTATGATTTTCTAGCTTACTACAAGATCCTTTCATTTGCTGAGATAAAAGCAAAAATTTGTTTTTCTTTCCATATTATGCATATCTTCTGTTAGATGCTGACTAATTTTGGGGAATTCTGGAGTAATGGAAGATATCTGGCAGTACTGCTGAGGACTACATAAGAAGGCAACCTCTTTCTCGCTGCATCAAACCTAACTGATGTTAATTACATTTATTGGTTAAATTTTTCCCTGGAATCCATAAAACTCTGAGTTTGTATGGGAAGTGTCTGTTTTGCAAACCAAAGTGGAAGCGGCAGATTTGAAGAGAAATATATGGAGTTCTTGATGGTTTTATCCCTTCATCAAGCACACTGTCATACCAAGGAAATTGTTTGCACTCTGCACATGTGAATCATGCTTTAGCAAAGGGAATAACTCTGTTTTCTATTAGCAGCAAGAAAAGGGAACATGGGTAACAAGCTAGATATCCCTTAGGATGAAGACTGATTGAATTCCTGTATGAAAGTCAAAAAGGATGTTTCATTTCTTCCTAAGCCTCATACTAAAACACAGCTACACTGCCAGCAGAACTCTTTTACTAGTGTTCACAAGATGAATGGCAATGTATGCAAGCTGAGCCTGGCAGCAGGCATAAATACTGTGATACTTCCTGACACCTAAGGTGTTCTGGTGTTTCTACATATATGAGGTCGGCACAACTCTCGGCATTAAAAAAAATATATATAAAAAAAATCCTTTTTAAAAAAATTCAGCATTTTGTTAAGCTTGACCTTTTTTTTTTTTCTTCTGACTAAATTTTCTGCAGTTCCATGAGAATTGCAGTTTTATCCTGTTTTCAAAGAGCTGACGTACAAAAGTAGTAAGTAAATACAACACAAAGTCCAGCAGGTAGAGAAGTCTGTACAATACATTTAAAATGAGTAACAGGCACCAACAGAATTCATAGTGTGAGGAAAGATTTATCAGTGTCATTCACGTCTCTAAACTAGGTTGCATTTGCTCTTTGCAGAACAAAAACAAATGAACTAAAAATATAAGCATTATGATTGCTACCTTGCTATCCCACTATTCCTTCTATTTCATTACTTAAGTAACAGAAAGTTTAGATTTGAATTGCATGCCACTTTAACACATTCTCTTTGGTTTTCCTATCATAGAGAAAACGGATCAGCATATTATGCCAATTAATACAGGCTGGATTAAAATTCATGTTCCGAAATGTCAGTTTTCTACATTTCTTGGATGAGCATTCACAAAATGACATTTGAATAGCTATTCCTTGACAAATAGGTGATTTCATTAGGAAAAACGGAAAAACATGCAAATCAATAGGACTAAGTTAAATGAGAAAAGATTAGTTTTATATGGAAAGTTTATCAATGAAATTCACTAAATAACTAATGAATAATAAACAAATAGTCAGTGAAGAAGGAAACATATTACGTTTGCAGAATAATTCATTGCCCATGAAGTACATGCCACATCTGGCTATTCAAAACACGCATGTTCCATTATATCATACACATGCTTAGTTGAATACCTGCAGTTTGCTCATCATCTGGCACTGGCACAGTAATGGGTGCTCATCCATTTGTCTGTCTCAGCAGTTTCATACCTTGGTTTTGATATCCTTATATCTTCTACTGACAGCTTTACAGGGTACATAGGTAGGTGGGCAGGTGGAAGGACTATGTGCATGGAAGTCTATGTGCATGGGTGGACATGAGTAGGTTTGTCTTCAAGCTTCCACTAAACAGGTGCTGGAGTATCTAGGAAAAACCTCCAATATTTCATTAATATACAACCTATCACAAAAATATTGTAAAATATTACAGACACATTTTCCTAGGGATCTCTGGGAATATGTCTTGCCAGCTTTTTTCTTCAGGTCCTGATTAATCTCAGAATCAAGTTTCAGTGAGTTACACAAATCCTGAAATATTAGCACTTCTGATGTGCAATGCTATTATTTAGCACTATTTTTTTTTTCTCTTATGTAATACTATAAGTGATGAGGTCTCAACTATGCTCTGTTATTAAAAAAACCTATTAATTATATGTCTAAATGTGTCAAAATGCAGAATTTTAAAATATTGTGTAGGATATACTATTACCTTGCAGTAAAAACACTGTTGTTATTATAATGACAGCTAAAAGTACACAGAAGGTGGCTTTTGCATTAGCTGAATCTGTGCAGAGCACTCTATTGATTGAATTCAGTAAATATTCCAAAACCCTTTTAATATACATTTTTCAATACTAGTATTAGAATACCCGATGACAAATAATTCTAAAAATAAATCAAACTCTCACTTTCAGTGATGCTAGAGACAGTAACACATGGCTTTCATGTATTCATTACTGTCTTTCTTCTTTATTTCAGACACCTGCAGATGTTTTAGAATTATTAACTTAGCATTTTATCATTTGGTTTTGGAAGTCAACATTAAAGCAAATCCTGACTTGAAACAGTTTTCCGTTTAATCAAAACCAAGTGAGCACCATTTCAGAATGTATATATTCTCAAAAGAACTGCTTTCTATTCATTATTAATTCTTTTTATTTCATACATTAAAACATTTCTTTCCAGTGTCATTAGTGTTTTTCTATTTTTTTCCAAGGGCTTCTAAGGGTTTCTTTTTAATGTAGGTTTACATTTGTTCTTTCCCTTTTAAGGCTGGTGTTCACTTGTCCCTAGTTTTACTAAGCCACAAAATTGTCATGCACACATCACTAAAACACAAAGACATCAGTGGCCTTATCATACTGGTTAATCTACAGCCCTCAAGTTTAATATATAATAACATGACAAGAGGAAATCTTACAAGCTGAGATTACATCTGAAACACAGGCTTGTAAAATACTGAATACATACATGCCAGTCTAGTAAGTACCACTAACGGGGTAATGTTTGTAATTCAAATGACTCCACATAAAATTAAAAAATACACATTAAAATCAGTTTACAAGTGAAATCTTGACTTTGTGTCTGAACCTTCCATAAGGTATGGCTGAATTTCACATCATAAGTCAAATGGATATTTATGACATCTCTCTCATTATACTTGCTGTGTATCACTGATTCCAACCACTCCAAGGAATCCAGCATTAGGCTCTGATGCCACATTCAGCAGAAAAAAAATGATCAAGAGTTTGAACGAAATTTTTCTGTAAATTTAATCTTCACCAAATTCTAGGAAACTTTCCTGATTAGAAAATGAAGAAGATTAAAAGGCTTAACGTTTGTTACTGTTTAACCACAGAATCTTAGAATCACCAAGGTCGGAAAAGATCTCCTCATCCAGTTCAACCATCCCCCTTCTACCAGTATTTCCCACTAAACCATGTCTCTCAGTACAGCATCAAAATGCTTCTTGAGCACCTTCAGAGACAGCGATTCCACAACTTCCCTGAGCAGCCTGCTTGACAACTTTTTCTGAGAAGAATTTTTTCCTAATATCCAACCTGAAAGTAATGTTTAATGGTTAACAGTAAACATTTAAGAGGTTCAGACAAGTTTTTCGTGAACTTGGGAAGTTTAACATAGTTTAACATTTCTTAGGCTTTGTTGTTTTTGACTCTCAAGTGCTGCTCAGATTGTGTTTAGAGAAAGCATAACAAATCAGAATACTAATGACTTCATCAAAATGACAAGATCAGACATAGCGATATAAATTTTTAAAGATCTTTCTAGCAAATTTCTTTAGAAATGATTTTTAGCTAAGTGACAAAATAGAGGCAAAGTCTTGAATACATGTATAAATGTCACATTGGTTTGCAAATGCTGTATTGTCAGAAACTATTATTGGTACCTTAACAGTGAAATTATACTAGTTTCATTAGAAAAATTTGTCTGACTCAGAAAAGTATTTTATGACTTGGATTTACTGTTTTATCATAGGCCAAAATAGAAGTTCACCTTTTCTGCTTATTAAGTAATGGTTCTTTTCAGGCAAGCACATGAACTAGAAATAGTTATTGATTTTGCTACTGCTTTCTCACAGGAAATTAAAGGCTATATCTGAATTACATAAATCTCCGGTTGGTGAGATAAGATATTCTAAGCACACTTTAGAAATGCTTGGCTGATAAGGTAAACCAGTCAACTTTGTTTGAAAAGCTAGTTAAATTTCTACATTTTAATATGTTTCTGGAATCTACAAAAATGGACAAATCACAGTTACATATGTGCTCCAGAAGCTACTAAAAAAAAAAAAAAAAAAACACCTGCACCTACCCTAGGAAAATAAACACATTTTTTAAAATTTATTGTATTTAATGTATTGCATCTATTGTGTTTTGTTAGTTGTTGAAAAAATTAATGAGTACCTTCAAGCTGTGGGTTAATGTTATCAAATATAACAATGCAGAATGGTATTAACATAACAGACTGGCATACAAGAACTGTATACATTCTTATATTGACATAGGAGAATTTCAGCAGCAGTGTAGTTTATGTTTCAACAATCACAGAGTTGACATGGTCTGCAAATGTTGTCTGTCACTTCCTGAAAACATTATGGGATTACCTTAGGTATTTCTAAACAAAACTGAGCAGCACAGCATCTTTTCTAAACCCCAAATTCGTGGTGATGATGAAATGACACCTTTTCCTTGCAAGTCTTTTCAATGACCATACATGACCTATAGCGTTATTTAATCTGAATGCCCCTTTTACAGGTTCTCTATTACTTTTTTTTTTTTTGTTCCCCCTTTCCTTTTGATGTTGACTAGGGAAATAATTAGTCCTAGCTCACTTTTTAATATCACTTTACGTGTTTGTAGACAGTCCTGTCTTATTTCATCTATCTTTCCCCCTCCCCCCCCCTTCCAGAAAAGTAAGGTTAACAGAACAGGACTAATTTTCTCAGCTTTAATGATTTTTATTGCTCCTCTAAAATTTCCCCTACTTGTCAGTGTTTGATTTAAAATGTTGCTTTCATGCTGAATGCCTTACTTCAAAAGAGAAATATGGCTGTATGCCAACGTGAGTTTCCATATAAAACTATCTAGGCAAAGACTTAGGAGCTAATGTATTCATTGAGGTAAGCTCCTTTTTGATCTTACTGGCTATGCACAAGCAAGATGAACATAATATCATCTTGTCTTGTTCTCAGTTTATTCTTTGTTTCTTGATGAGTGATAATGTCCAGTTTAGCTCTCATTTCAGTGGAAGACATGCACTGCTTTTTTGAGGTACATTCCATATACAGGAGAACGTACAATGGGACTGGTTCCGTTGTAGGAATGTAACTGCATAGGACTCTTTCTTTTTTTCCTCTCAACTTAAATACTGTTTCTAGTCATTAATTTCTATACATGCATATTATAGATTTCAATAATTTCTACTGTTTGTACGGAACGGAAATTACAAGATCTCATTCAAACAGAATCTATAATTTGTTTTGACATAGGTTTAGTTAGGTGTGCAGTAATGGAAATGGTAGATCAATGGCAAACAAAACTGAGCACAGAAGTATACCTGCAAAAATGTTACTGAACTTATTTTTTCTTCATCTGAGTCCTATATTTCTTGCATTGCATTCTTTACCTGCTTTTTATTTTCAGTGGGAAATAAAGCACATTATTAGAACTATCAAACAGTAGAATAAAAATTCTTTTCTTTAATGATAACATGATTCTACTTGCTTTTTTTCTTTGAACCACTCACATCCTATTGCTTTATACATGTCAGGTATCTGTATATGCAACAGCTCAACAGCTTTCTGATATGCAAGCGCAATAAGTGTCTACCCTTGCTGAGTTCCTTTGCATTCTTAAATATTCCCAATAATTTTTTTTGTACAGAATAATCTGTATGCTTATGAACAGCATCCTGACATTTTGTTGTCATATGATCAATTTAAACATCAAGCAACTGTTCAAACTGCAAAGTGTATACATTATTGCAGAAGTGTCAGTTTGTTTACTTGGCTAGATGCTCTGAAGTGGTGTCTCTTTTCCCATCAAAGGTCAGACTGAAATTTCTTTCATTTTCAACAAAAATAAAAAAAAAAAATCTATGGGCTTTTCATAAAGTTGTGGTCTTGTTTCTATCTTCTCATCTCAGATCAACAGAAAATGTCATACTGCCAGAGAAACATCAATCTATATTCTTGGCAGATATATCACCTTTGAATCTAGTCCAAGAAAACTGTCAGGTCTCATAGGGAAAATTAAGCTTTCTATTACAAGAATGAATCATATACAACAAATATTGAATGATAGCTTGGAAGAAGCTATTGTTCATGAACTGCATCACAATTTCATGCTTCCTCTCAATTCACAATTATAGTAGCTAGTTCTTATTCCTCCTCCGATACACACACACACAAATCTACTGCGCTGTTCCACACATTTAGGACGTGCCACAGATTATTCAAGATACTAATGTTATTTAGGTCAGAGGAAGAAAAATTATAGTTCTCAACCATTCATTTGACAAAAAACGGAAGAGTTTAATAAGTGACATTTGTCTGGTTAGGGTCTACTGTTTTTCTCCTGTTGTACCTGTATGTGAAGACATTTCTTATGGCAGAGATGTGTAACTTCTCACAAATTGAGATCCAGGAGATGGCAATGTGAAATCTCGGAAAAACTTGGAAAAAGTTTTAAACTGAAAAAAATTAATATCCCCTTGTTTTTTTAATTACTATTACTTGCACAATCATAGTTCATTAAATATTTTTATATAAAAGCACTTCTTATATAGTTTAATTTTCTTTTTATAAATAAGGGGAGTGAATATGTTATACTAGAAAAAATAATAACAAAGTTGAAAGTTGTACCTGTAATGCAGGGGACCTTAGCTTGGCCCTAAGAAATTTATTATTCTATTTCAGCAGATTATGAGCAGTGGAACTAATAAAAAACTAGTTTTACAACTGTTCATCTCCTTATCTGTGTTTTATTCCAACCAACAGAACCACAAGCTTCTTTGCTCTCTCATTTCCTTAAAATGAAGATATTCTCTTTTCTTTTCCTAGAGACTACTCCTGAAGTCCCTCCTACTTTTAGTCCAGTATCCTGATGTTTTTCCCCACCGTCTCCTTTCCTCTCTTCTTGCTTTCTAGCCACTTTCAGTTTTGTCACAGTACAACACTGTGAGTTTACATGGACCTTTAAAGTTATACCTAGGTAATGTTTAATCCTTATACCAATGCATATTTTAGATTTCATATCCAGCTTGATGCCCTGACTCTGCTACTCTTTCCTACAAAGAACGTACTAACCATTATGAGTCACATTTAGAGGAACTCAGAGTGCATATCTCATATCTCCTATATAAGCTACAATGAACAAGTTGTTGCACTGATTACTAGAGAACTGAGTCTCATGTTTGAACTCCTTTAAATTGACTAAAGGGTCTGTCTTGAGATGCATAGAAAAGTTATTATTTCTGTATTTTCAAAAGAGTTTTTATACTTGATGACCAATAGACTCTGAATACTCTAAAAGTGCATTCACTTAAAAGCTGACATTATAAAAGATGCTGTTGCTGTAAAAACATGCTGTGAATTAGATCTTGATTTGGAGAAATTAATTCCACTGACAACAACCTTTGTTCATTTAATACTTCTGTAACTAAAGTAAAACACTTACTGTAGTGTTGATATATTGGTGGAAAGGTAGTACATCAGCTCCATGCTCTTAAAATGAAATTCTATTTTAAACAGTTTCAAAAGAGATAAACCAATTACAAACAGAAATAGCCCAGACTCAGAATGTGAGAAAAGAAAAAAGAAATTTGGAGCTAAATTACAGTACAGTGAAAGAGCTAGTGTCATCCATCTACAAGATAGCTAGTGAGGCTAAGACAAGAACAGCCTGAAGTAACAGTTACTTCAGAAATGATTGCCCGAAGTGTTAGAATTAATTACAACAGAAATGCTCCCTTTACCAAAGGATGAGATTAGAGAACCTCTGAAGTGTTCAGCCTGAGCTACTAATGTATTCTTCCTGCAAGTATTTTTAGATTGCTCAGAGTAATGCTCAGCTGATTGGTTGCAAATAAATATACAGATAAGTTCTACTCCAGTATGCACAGACATACCACTAATGTCATGAAGAAATGTCTTTGAGAATCCAAGACACGTTAAATTATATTTGACTATCTCATTAGCTCTCAGTAGGATATGCCTTTATATTCCAAATACCTGGAAATGTACAAAGTTCCTTAACTAATCTGCCTAAGCAGTGTTTGCTTCATTATAGAAATTAAAAATTTACCACAAAAAATCCTTTAATACATTATTTTCTGGTGTAGTAGGATACTAAGGATTTGAATAACATGTAAATATTTCAGAATGGCAGCATTATAAGCATTTATCTTAGAAAACTGATAAATACAATTTTTTATAGTTTTGTACATATATATCTTAAACTCTAAAATAATCTTACAGACAGAATGATGACTGTGCAGTAATGATCCTGTCCTGTTTTTTTTTTCCCCCCTCAAATAGAATCTTAAACTTTGATTGGTGAAAAACTGAAGCACGACTCTTTCAGTTGATAGGAAATGATTAATAGTTGCCTTTTTTTTTTTTTT
>PPHD01020309.1:0-13707 GCA_002909625.1 Bambusicola thoracicus
CTTTCTCAATTTCCAAGACAGAAGGTGAATGGAGATGTGGTGACACAATATATGAAGTAAAGGTGGTTATTTTTGCCAGATTGCTCGATATAGAAATACTAATAAAAAAAATGAACAAGCAGGAAATTCAATTCCAGTCTCATCATATTCTACAGAGATGTATTGAACTGGCATTTCTATAAATTGAAAAATATTTCCGTCACCTGAAAAGTAAATCTATATAACAAGAACAAAGTGTTGAAAATGTGAAATTTATGAAAAACAGAATGAAGAAAGAGAAGAAGCTGGTGTGCTATTTCATCTTACCCGAGTCATATCAAAGAGCACAGTGTGCACATCCCTCAGCCAGGCAGCTATTACAGCAGGATCAGTTATGAGCAGAGTATGCGACTGCCAAGGCTGTTGGCAGAGTTAAGGTAAAACCTACTTGGAACGATTTATTTATGACCCAACAAATGCTTTTAGCCCAGGTAGGAGTGTCAAGCAGTTCCTTATTTGCAGGACACACGACCAAAGGCTCTATGGCAAGATGTGCACATTGCTGACGTTCCTTCTCAGCCAGCTCCCAGTGGGCTGAGTGAAAGGTGCTCAGACAGCAAGGATAGGAGATGCCTTTTAGGCCAGCATGACCCAGACACCTTTCCAGGGATTCAGGCGTGACACTGGAGGTGAGAGGAGCCCGATATTTCTTCTATGGGAGAACTGCAGAGGCACCTGAATCTCATGCCTGTCCCATCCTTTGTTCTGGACAAGCCTTGGCTGCGCATGGAGGGATTGCAGAGTCAGAGAATGATGCCCTTATCAGTGACCTTTATGCTTTACAACCTCCACCATCCATGGTTGATGTTTCTGTACACAAGCAGTCTTTGCACCACACAGTGTTTTTTTCTGAGAACTCAGCTTCCATTTTCTTGGCAGCTATCAGCCTCTGGGCATAGCAATCTCATATCTTGCTGGGAATGAGAGGCAGAGTGGTCTTCCTTCAGCTGTCCCTGTAGTTCGCAGCTAAGTGTTACAAACACCATCAATTCATCCACCAGTCCATTTGCAGGCAGGGTGCTTGTCCAAGTCCTCCACTCTTTCAGTCTCTTCCCTGCACATTAGCCCTTGTCATGTCTTCACTTTCTACTTCATGGATGATTTGGATTCATTGTCAAAAGCTTTCAAGGAGGAAGACAGATTCTTATCCACCATTCATTTTCTCTGCTTCTCAAGTAGCGCTAGCTATGCTTCCCCAGTATGTGTCTGCCCTTGGACTGATAATTCTAATAATAAATTCATAGAATCATAAAACATCCCAAATTGGAAGGGATCCAGCAAGTCCAGCTCCTTCATCAAGCCCAACTTATAAGGGCTTTTACATTTCCATTGGAGTCCTTCACTGAACGTCCAATCCCTTCCTGAAGGAACTGCCACATCCCACTGGAGAAGACAGATCAAGAGGTGCATTACAGATTAAAGTTTCACTCACTACTCTCATACATCTCCTTTTTTGGCTTTCTGGGTGGTTCTGAACATGCCCAGACCTGTTCATTTCTTATATCCACTGAATTCCATTACTTCAGTGAAGTTACTTTGGTGTCTCAGGGTACATTTGGGTCTATCACAGACATTCCCTATGTCATGATTGGCTCAGACATCACGTGGTAGAAAACTCTAGGCAGTGTTCAGCAAACAGGCTGCCTATGCAACGCAAGCACAGAATGGACTTTCAGATTTCTGTAGGAGTTTCTCAGCACCTTTGTATATCGGAGTCTTCTTCCAGAACTTCTGGCACTTCAGTTAATGAATGAAACAAATGGATTTTTTTTGCCTAGTTTGACCTGCTTCAATCTTGACCTTGAAGATCAACTGTGAATTAGTGGCTGACATACAATGAAACTTGAGGAATCCCATACTTAGTTTTTTGTAATCCTATTTGGATTCTGTTTCCATTTCCTTCTGCTTAATCCTGATATACCAACTGAAACAACCGTGCAAACTGCTCGGCACCAGGGAAAAATTAGATGTCCTGCCCAGTCATTAAGGTGAGGCTGGGAGATGAAACTTCACAGCTAAATTAAATCCAAGCTTTATGGTAGAAACAAACAAGATCTAATGAGAACCTCAGAAGTCTCGTCACACAGCCCCGTCCCTTGGATTTGTGTTGACAAAGGCTGCTGATGCCAGTGTCAGAAACCTGAGGAAAGTCATTCAGACGTGAGCACGGTGTATAAGCAAAATTGTGTTTCTCCTTCACAAACTAATTCCTTTAAGGCTTATGCACGAAATATGAAGTTAAATTTGAGCTAACAGGGCATTATGGGAGTAGCAACAAGGGGACCGCTCCTTTGCAAAGAATACATAAGCCAGATCACTCATTGGATTCTGCCTTGGGGTCTCCACATGTTCTTTTAATTTCTGTCCAGAATCAATTCTTTTGGAGAGGAGAGATGCCTTTCCAAAATTCACTATTAATTAACTGATATATCCCAAAGCATTTTCTATGGTGCCACAAGCTTTAAATCAATGTAGCATCAAGGACTGCAGCATTCATCATGGGTCTTTTAGGTAATGGATAAAAGCAGAATAAAGGACTATCTGTTTTTCTAACTCCTTTTAAATGTTTGGGTAGGTTAAGGACATGGTCTGGCTACGTTTTAACTATTAATTTCATGACTCTTCACCTCACGTATTCCAGGGAACATTACTAAGTGCCATCTGACCTAACTGACGTGGCAGTCCTCAGAAGAATCCATGAGCACTTGTAAGAGGTAACCATTGCTTGGCTCTGGAAGAGTTAGGTGTGTGACCCTTCTTTGGCAACATCTCATTGTCCTTCTTTTTGGGATATGGGTTATGAATTCTCCTCTGGAGTGTCCTAATTCACATCCTGGTGCTTACCTTTGGGCTCTGAGTCATCCTGCTGTGCCAAGGGGCTTGGTTTTCAGGCATGGAGACATTTGCAAGAGGATCACTTGGGTCGGTTCCTTGCCTGTACCTCCTGCTTTAATCTTCATTTCAACATCAGCTTGGGTAGCATCATCTCAATGCTGACACCCTCTCCACTAAAAATACTCCTCTGCACTGCACTCATCCAAAAAATCAGGCCAAAGGCACGGAAAGGGATGTATTGGTCCTTCCTGTTCTCCTGTAGAGCAGCTCCCGGTAGGTTTTTGTTGGTTTCTTTTTGGTTGATTGGTTTCTTTCTTTCTTTATTCTTTGTTTCCCACTCCAACCAACTCAGGAAAACGTTAGAAATATTAAATCCAGATCTAATTGTGCCTTTAGCAGCTTCTAAAAGGGAGCTTTTCAGAACTGCCTCATTCTTCCTGAATGCTTCCACTATAAGGCTGGAACCACATAGAGAAAAGCAGTAGGGGATACTGAGTGCAGAATATGGCTTTTTGCTCCAAAATAGATGTTCTGGTTGATTCCAATACCCAGCACAAACAACACTCTCAACTTGTACTAACACCCTAGCTCAGATTTGCACATGGATTTACTGGCAGCTGTTGCTTCTTGATTGGTCAGGGTCCACCAAATGGATCTTGCAGCCTTTCAGTAACCCGCAGTGTTGTCCATCTGTCTTAGACTCAGTGGGACTGGCAGGTTTGTTGCCCAGCAGGTCTGACACATGCCCCTCTTGGCTCTGCTGTCAGTATCTGCTGCTTGCAGAACCTCTTGCATGAAGGAGCCCTATTGCATGACACTCTCTCCAAGCTGGAGCTTAAATCCCACACCAGACTTTTCCTGCAGGATTAATCTCTGTTTGTCCTTGCGGAGATCACATTCTTCCCAGGAACATTCTGTCTTTTATAACTTGCTGCTATCAGCAGCAACATATTCCATTCTGGGGGACTGGATAAAACCGCCCTTAAAGCAGGTGATAAATCAATAGGATGGGATAGGGCAAAGGAAGGAATAAAAGTAATTGGACAATCATAAGGCTGGAAGTGAGACAGGCAGATTTCCCAGAGGAGCTAGCCAAGAGTAATACATGTGTAGGCTTACAAAAGAGCTCCTGTAAATGGAAATAACAGATGTGGTGGCGAATATAGCCTCTGTCAGCACAGTATAATTGGGATGTTCAATGGCTTCATGAAAATACACTGACTCCTAATTGCTATTGCTCCTGCATTCTTCAGCTAGCACAAAGCTCTAGACCTTCAAGGAGATCATAAAAGGGCTGAAAGTTTCCTGGCTTGCAGGCAGCTGCTTTTTTCAGCTCCCTTGGCAAACTGCACAGTGACAGCTCGGATCGGACTTAGCGAGTCCACTTGGCAACTGCTCCCTATTTTGCTGTGAGAAGCAAGCAGGAGATGACACAGGCTCCAAAAGAATAAGCAGAGAAGATGGCTGTTAATTCTTCCTGTTGGTCAAGTTGGTAGTTCCTGAGGCATGACTCTTCCTGTAGTGTGAAATGGTCTTGCACACCCAGTAGTCCGTGTCTCCATGGGTTTCTTCAGTCAGCAGGGACAGACAACTTTCTTCCTGTATCACCTCCTTTGCTTCTGCAGCAGCTCCAAACATGTCTTGCAGTCACTCATTGTCGTACAGGTGTGATTCACAGAAAGCTCCTGGCATGTGAAAGCATCTCACGTGCCTTGAGATCAATCAGGCCACAGATCTTGTTACTCCTTAGCTCAGCTCTGAAAGGGATGCTCCAAAGCAAGAGGTTCCACACTGAGTACCTCAGAGTTAACCTCACCCCATGGCTGACGGTTTCAACCAAATGGTGGTTTGTAGCTAGAGAATCCCATCAAGATCATAACCTCTCAGCTGGGCTCAGGCTGGAAGCTGCTGATGTGGAAGGCTGTGTGGCATTTACATCGCCTCACCCTGTGCTGCCAAGCAGGCTGGCATCTCATGGCCAGGTCCATGTCACGGGGCTTCCCATGCCTAAACCTTACTCCTCAGGGCTGAGCGATTTGGTGCCTTTTTTCAAGAGGCTGTCCTGCAATTTCGGCTCCTGCAGCACCAGTTCAGTCCTTTCCATGTACAGACACAGGTGATGAACTTTATGGACTGTGATCTCTGTTTTCTCTTTTTCTTCCTTGATCTTCCCCTTATTTCCAGCAGACGCTTTAAGACCCTTCTGACAGAGCTTCCCAAGGAGACCTTTCATTTCCCAGTATCTGTGTATCTCTATCTACTTCAGCCGTCTGTTTTTCTGCCTTCATCTCTGGGCTGTCCTCTGCTGCCCTTCACACTCGCTGTTTTCTCCAGACATCGGTGGCACTCATTATTTCTGGATGCAAAAAAAAATATGAAAGTCGAAAAAGTTCTTTCAAGTTGCACAGGCTGGGCTGTCTTTTCCTTAATCTGAGGGGGAAAAAAAAGCAGCAATCACTAAAAGCCTCTCCTCTCTGAGCAGTTTGAAAGGGACAGGGCTCCTCTGTGATGCTGGCAGTACCATGCAGCTGTGAGGCGAAACACAGCTATCTGTAGAGGGGGTTTGTAGAGGTGCAAGCTGCAAACAAAAAAGATCTCACTTTAATGTATTACCTTAAACTCCTTAAACTTCATGAGCTCTAATCAGCTCTAATGAGTTATTTCTCCTTCTCAGAGTGAGAGTTACAGATTTTGTTTCAGCTCCTTGTTCATCACATGAGCAAAATAAAATATTTGGGTTTATAGGGATGCACAATAAAGGTCTCCTTTGCAATAGCAGATGTTCTGGTTACCAGAGCACTAATCCCACCAGGACACTGCAGTGCCCATTGGGAGACCCCTTTAGGAAGGGCTCTCTGGGGCTTTGTCCACACTCTTCTCCCTGTTGCACGTGTATCTGCTCAAGGTCATTGATGGGGATGTGGCAGAGGATGCTGCTGAAGATGTGATTACAAAGTGCTGTGCTGGGGGTACCTGCATGTGCAAGCTGCTTTGGAGCATGCCCAGTGACTGCTGCTACAGCCAAAAGCCCCTGTGCTGATGCTGTGATGACTTGATAGGAAAGGGCTTTCATCAGCACCATTACTGTGGCCAAAGCCAGATGGGCTGCCAGGCTGAGGCTGTTCCTCACAGAAATGTACATTCGGAGTTAACACTTATGCCAAGTCTTAGCAGGACTACATCTTCCTTTCAGCCTTGAAAGCATAGAGATAAATTAGACGTATCCTGGATTCAGCATCCCGTGCGTGTCTAGCTGGAAGAGATTTACTGAGTCTTTAAGGCTCTCCATAAGCCTTTTCTCTTATAACTGCTTTCACGATCCAAAGTATTTGCCAGGCATGCTGTGCATAACCCCCTCCCCACACCCACACAGACTGGCATTTCATTTCAAGCTATGCTAATCCATAGCTCTTCCTGCAGTCATGCAGTTTCAGTTATATTTTATTTATTATAGGATTTCATTTCAAAATTTAACCTTTTAGTATCTTACAAGGTGTCTTCTTGACAGGGTAATGCCACACAGACATGGCTGCCTATGTGCTCTACAGAAATATTCTTCCGAATCATAGAATTATTAAGGTTGGAAAAGACCTCCAACCTCATCAAGTTCAACCATCAATCCATCACCATCATGCAAACCTACAGAATCACTGAAGCTGGAAAAGACCTCCAAGACCATCAAATCCAACCATCAGTCCACCAGCAATACAACCATCAAACCACACTGGCTTCTATTTCTTGTAATCCTCAGTCAGGACACTGGGGTGTACCTGGTGGGTTCTTTTTGTTCTTATTGATTGCAGCCTAGAAGCCATCCAGTAGCCACTGAGCTTCTCAATCACCTTGGTGTCCAAGGAAAATCAGACTTGCAGCTCATGGACAATGGATGTGGGCATCTGTCTACCAGGAAGACCTCTATACCTGCTCTCAGTGGCTGCTGCTGCTCATATGGCTATGAATTCTCCTCCATGCAGGAGCTGGGGATCTCTGCCACTGTTGCTTTTCTTGGTAGAGTGGCTCCATCTCAACCTCCAGAAAATCCTTTATTTTCAGTGAAAGAGATGATTTTGCCCAAAACTGCCCCAGGGCTTGACCATAACCAACTTCTTGGAACAAACAGAGAGAGATGAATCTACGGAGTCATGGCAGAGAGACCAGACATGGGGCACTCCAGGAACTGCCAAGGCTTCATGTGGTACTCAGCCTGCACCCAGGGCTGAGAATAGCAATGGACCACTCCATCCTCCAAGTCTTCATGGCAGATCATCATGTTCTCTATATACAAGGCAAAGGGCTTTCTTTAAGAGGCCCTGTAGCCTCAGGAGCATAGCCAAATACTTTGGCACCCTTTATGTGCGCTTCTTATCCTCCGCTCAGGCCTCAGAAGGGTTAATGCCCCACTTCAGTCCAGGAAGACACTTTCTGCATGCTTTTGCAATTGGATTCATTCCTCTCACACCATCAGGTCTCCGTGGCACCTGCATCATTTATAACATTCCTCCCTGCCTGCCAGGGGTGGAGGAGATAAGTTATTACTGAGGATTTGAAAGGTTATGCCACCCTCCCACTCAGCCCCTGTGAAAATTTCTGAGAGCCCTTGATATTTAGTGCCATGTTTTGCTCTTGAATGACTCTCCAGTGTCAAGGTAGGGCATGTGTGCTTACAGAAATGGCTTTTGTCTGGTCTCGCTGCTCCCCAGCCCTCTGTAAAACTGTCTGGAGGTTCCTACAGGTACAGTTTTGCTTCCTAAACATTTTAAACCAGAATGATATTTAGCAAAGCTAAAGCTTAGGGAGCTTCCTCATATCTCTCCAGCATACCTTTCTCTTCTGATTTGGTGGAGCTTCGTGGTGTGCTTCCATGGGCTAAATGCCAATGGCAACAGCCCATCATGGAGAACTTGTGTCTACATCCAGATTAAGAAGCAAACTCAGGGCAGGGCAGCCCGTAGTGTCTGATCAGCACATGTTTCATAGCACAGCTCTGAGCTCTGTTAACCAGGAATGGCTCAGAGGTTAGGTGGACCAGGGAGCATTTCCACAGTTCAGCAGTACAGCTACTGGTCATCTGTCACCAAAGTCAGGATTGGAAACAATCCTTGGGGTGTTTAATCTCCAAAGCACTCGTTCCATGGTTATCTCTGAAAGTACCAGCTCTGAAAAGTGCAGTAGCTAGTCATCAGTGGCCCCCCAGTAGGGTGCACAGGGACCTAGGAAATCCACTGTTAAAAATACACAGGGACAACACATTTCAGCATTAGATCATCTTAATTCCTAAACGGTGGGAATTCAACAGTGTAATGCAGAACAAAGTCAGCAGGGATGTTGCTTCATAGCTGCGTGCAGTATGTCCCTGCTGAAGGAGTAATAGTTGAACATTCTGGCACTGTAATAGTCAAATTATATGCAAAAAGCATACATAGTCATTACTCATTAATTAATTTAAATAATTGACTACTTCAGAAGTACGTATGATCTGTCTCTTCTGCAGCTGTTTCATTTGGCTGATCTATTGTTCTGTGGGCACACATTAGGAATGTTTGTGAAATGCACAAAATATTTAGTCTGTGAGTACTGCATAAGTAAATACGCTTTTTATCTGAGTACTCCAGAAGCAATTAATTAACACCATAGCCTGAAAGAAGAGAGCTGTTCATAAATCATTGTCACCAAAAAAAAAAACAACTACTACACAACCTTTGGTTTGATTGTTGGGACAAAAGTGTTATTTACATGGCCATAGATGAGTCTAAAGCATGGGAAGCCCATTGAACCCAGACAGCACTCATTGGAAGGGAGTAGTGGCCATGGCCTTGATGGCCCATGCCCCCAGGCTGGTAATGTCATAGGGATATGTGGCACTGTGGCACTGAGCCCAGGGACAAACACAGTGCATCTCACTTCACTTAGGGCTTCCCACCTCCAGATGGCTCCTGCAGGCATTGAGCACCCACTGCCATTTTCTGTACAGACAGAGCTGGGAGCAGCGTTGCTATTGAAATAACAGTGGTAATAATAAAAGTTTGCTTACTTTTCCTTTTTACTGACCTTTTTCTGGTGGGAGGGACAGCCCAATGCCAGCAGCTTTCCAGCAGATGCAATTCCACATCCATCATAGGATTTGGGGTTATGCCTTGCCAAACCCCACCAACAGAGCTTGTTCACCTCCCTTGGAAACACATTTTCAGCCAGGCCCTCAATGTGATGCAAAAAAATTCGGAAGAGTTCCTACCTTCCCATAGGATTCTCTCTCTTTCTTGCTTTTCTGTGACTTTACAGATGTTTTATTGCTGGTCACCACCAAGTATACTTAAACATCCTCGTTTTCTCCCTGCATTAATCAGAAATGGTTTTAGCCTGTCTATTGGCAAGAGTCACTTCTGAGCTGGCAGAACCCAGACAAGGGAGATGGGACTTCGACCAGCATGGATGCCTTTCCCTACCTTAACATAGGTTTATACTGAGTGTTACAAACTCCCTTCACCTCTTTTTTCTTTTTTTTCTTTTCTTTTTTTTCTTTTTAGTGACAAAATGAAGACTTTCAGACATTGGGAATTTCTCTTCTCCTGACCCATGTGGAGTATTTTCAGAAGAGTGACACCAACTTGGAGGAATATTAAATTATTATAACTAAGATTGCCATGTTATGGTTTTGCTCCTCTCACTTCCCTTTTATCATCATGACTACTATGGTTTTCATCCTGGCAACGCAGATGGAGGCAAGAAGGATAGCCAGGATGTGCTTTACGGTTATGGTTATTTGGTAACATCAGAGCCCTTCTTAACTGCAGAATCTGTTTATTTTATACACAGTAATACTCAGCACGTCCCTTCTAAACACTGTGGGCAGAGACAGCGAGCAAGTAAATGATCATAGCTATGGTGCGCTTTGTATTGAGAAGAGTTTACCAGTTGTGGCTATAAGAATGGAAGAATGTATTTTCCAAGTGAATAGCAACCTCCAAAGAAGGGAAGTGCAATTTCTGAGGAGACTCGGTGTGTACTTTAAAATCAGATTTGGGAATTCAGCCATCTGTCCAAATATTGAAATTCATCAGCCATTTCAAGTGGGCGTTCGTCAAGCAAAAACATCCGAGGGAGCTCCCACGCCTGCTGTGTTACTGGGCTTGGGATACAGCCAAACACCATTGACACAGTTTTCTTGCTCTTGCATCTTAACTTTTTGTTTTTTTGGCTGCAAATCTTCTTTGAGTGTGAGCAAAATATAGCTGCCAGTTTGGCAAAACTGCCTGTTGCGTGAAACTACTACAGGTGCTGGTAGGGTTTTCCATGCGTGGATGGAGAGAGGAGAAGGAAGAAATACTCCTAGATGACACGGAGAGTCATGGCTCCCTTATGCATTGCTCCTAAGAAGGAACTGAGAAGTGGCCTGCTCTGCTCTGCACTGCCCTGCAGTGCTTTCTTTCAGACCTTCACCAGCAAAGCATTTTTTTTTTCCCATTCTCTAATTATTGCCTCTCATGTGACAGACCTGGAAAGCTTCTTTGGCAGAGCTACGGTAAAGAAGAAGTGTAGGAGTTTCTGCAGGCAAGTGAGGCAGAGAGCGGTATCTGCATATCAAACATCATGCAATTAGTAGGAATGTATGTTATTACTCTGAACAAATAGCTGCCACGTCAGGAGGCTGCCACCCGTGGCTTCCCAGAATTGCATGCAAGAGAGAGAGCTCTGCAACTAGGTTTAATTCCAGCAGGTTAATTTGTATGGATAAACTCAGCCTCTCCATGAAAACCATGTGCTCTAACCACGACCCAGGGATGTTCTGCTGTATCGAAACAGCATGCTGCTCTTAGCCTCCCAACTGCTTGGCTGCAACTGGTCTGAAGGCTGATAGATCCTCGTGAATATCTTCTCTCCATGGGTAAATCCACAAGAAGAGAAATTTGTCTTTGCTCATGAACTCAAAATGAAGGTGTTCTGTTTTTTGGGGAAGTTTACAACACATTAAATCTCCCTGTGATCTCATAAATACAAATGACAATATTATAAAGGGTCAAAAAGGTGCAGAGAAATCAGAATAATTGGACATTAAATACACAGTGAGTTCCTTCGCCTCAAACTCAGGTTAGGAAGCCATCCTATGCTGCATTTGTTCCGATGGAGAACTAGGGATATGAGAATAATGGTATGCCCTCCAAGGCAGCTTTGTGCAGTACCAAGCGCCCAGAGGAACAGCATACTTTGAAGGTTTGGGTAAAGTCTGACTGGGGCACGCTAGAAGCTTAGCAAATGAGCTTCTAGTTTCACAGCTATGGGGAACATCTGGCAACAGATAAGCAACAGCAGGATCGGGCAGATGATTTTGTCTACTGATTTAATCAACTTCTACAACCCCTCTGTGCACTAATACTTCTCTGTGCCTTCTCTCTTTAATCTTCAGTGTAGCACAGCCCTGAAACAGGTCACTCAGGGAGGGCATGGAGCATCCTCAGAGGTGTTTGGGATCTGCTAGACAAAGGTGATCTGATCTGGGAGGCTGTCCTGCTCTGCAAGGGGACTGGAGTGTTCCAGAGGTCCCTTTTCCACCTGCTCTTCTACAGTTCTGTCAGAGCAACCCAGGAAACTACGCAACCACATCTTCTTACCCATGCACACTTCTAGAGCAGGAGCTACAGCGGCTGGAGATATCCTGCCTGTAGCATCACACCTTTCCATTGATAGACCCTGTGAGGTGCTGTGCACCTCCACTGCTCTGAATCAGCGCACTGTAGCACACAGGAGGCATCCATAGCCTGACTTTGCCCTCTCTGCTGAGCCTTCTGGGACTTCTCAAGGTATACCACGAGATAGTACAAAACCTGCTTGGAAGATGTTTAGATGAGGACTGGACCTTTCCAGAATGTTTCAACAGTGTTCAGCCCAGCAGTGTGTGAGGATGTTCTTCACAAGCTCAAGGCAGACCGAGTTCCCTGAATTACAGTAGGAGAGTGCATCCATGTGCAGTCTGACTTGGAGAGCTGTGGCTTTGGTTTTGCATCCTTCTAAGGGTGGAGGAACCTCAGCATATTTGTGTGGAGTCACCAGAGCCTAGACCTGTGTGCAGTTCTTCGGGCTGGGCAGCATCCCAGTGACATAACTTCAGGTAGCTCACAATTATCCGTTTGGATCTGATCTGTTCTTTCTCAGCTTCCTTTAAAGAAGAGGAAGGCAGGAGATGAGCAGTTCAGATGGGAGGCTTTTAACTATCATAGGCATGTAGGTGGTGCAATGAATACTTATCACGGGTTCTGTGTAAGTGGTATCTGTAGCAGGATGACTGGATCTCTCCTGGCACACTGTCAGACAAACCAGCCTTACTCTGATGATTTGGTGAACTTCTGAAGGCCAACTGATCGGTACTTTGCCAGCAAGGGCAGAAGAAGCACCCACAGTGTTAAGCATTTGGGGTAGAAGACTTAGACTGCCCCAGATGCTTCACAAATGGTTGTGAAATGAAATCTTGGCAATGAGCTGCATTTCGTACACAGAGGTATTTACTTCATGGGACAATTAATACAATAAATTGCTAGGATACTTACCCATCTTATTACACCCCAAAACACCCTGGGATGCTTTGGCTAATCATGATCAAATACCACCAAGCTGTCTTAGAGCATTAAAGACAATATTTGATTGCCAGAAATCCATTACTGAGGAGACATCTGTGCACCGAACTCAAACCGTGAGAGTATTATTCACTGCTTTTTTATTTCCAAAGACTGGTTCTTTGTAATATGTCTTCTCATACCACTGTACAAACACAAGATTTGCATTGGCTTATGAAGTCCTACAGCCTTTGATACAGTGCATTAATTAAAAATGTTTCATTCACGAGAGAGGGGGGAGAAAGTTTCGCATGAATTTCCTCAGAGCTTCCTGCGGTTTCAGGATGAGATGCAGGGCCCTGGCATGGTGTGATCCGGGGGACCTGCAGGCACTGTGAGCCCACTGCAGTGCTGCCTGTGATGGGCAGGGGAGCACCAACACCACCGCTGTAAGGGGAATGGTTTAATGGGGAAATAGTGGTGGTTGGTGCACGGCTGGGCTGGATGATCTCGGAGGTGTTTTCCAACCTTGGTGATTCTATGATTATCTGCTAAGCATATCATGCATAGCTACATACAGCAGGCTGATACTGTGCTCCAATACCACGAAAAGGTACTTAAAAATCTGGTTCTGACCACAGAATAATGGTGCCTGTTGCTCACTGACATCTCATAGATGAGATGCTCCCTTGGTTCTGGGAGAAGCCCCGGTCTGTTCTCTGTGGGAAGTGACAGATTTCCCTCCAGTTTCTTTGTGATGGTGATGGAGTGTCAAATCCGGGGCTCAGAACCAGAACTGCAATCTAACAAAATCTCTGCCCGAATGCATCTGAGAAGAGGCTCAGAGGAGTTTCTGGAGAAACAATTATTCCGTTTCCCCTTTTGAGTACTTTGGTTGGAAATGCGAGTCTCCATCCGTGTGAGCCTCAAAGGGAGTCTGCTGCTCGTGGTAACAGCTGGAAGTAGTGCAGCGGGGAGCTAAGGGGTCTTACCAGGAAAGAAAAGGATAGACTGGAAAATGAAGATAACGACGAGTCCAAGGAGATGCATTCTCAGCAGAAGGCAGCTTCAGTAACACCTGACTGCAGGAACACCAGGGCCAGGGGAAGAAATTCAGGAGTGCTCAGAAAGAAGTCAGCTTCCAGGCTCTGTTGTTGCATCTGATGAAATCCTTCGTTCTCAGCAGCCCCGCATTAAATCTGCAATCAGCAGGAGCTGGGAGGCTGCCACTAAAAGGACAGTTCAGCTGCTCCAAAATATAGAGGTTAGATCCTCCCGAGACAGCATC